>JAKKIK010000204.1:0-41731 GCA_024500135.1 Heterodera carotae
TTGTCTCTGGTGGAGTTGAAGTGGAAGGGCGTTTATTTGGATTGGTCAATAGAGAAGCAGTTGGGGGAAAATAAAGTTCAGAGGACTGCGGCATTATCACATTTGCTTATTGGACTTTACAAAGTCAAAAAAAAAAAATTTGGAACGCTTCACGAATTTGCGTGTCATCCTTGCGCAGGGGCCATACTGATTGTTTTTAAAATTTGAAAAGACTTAAAAGTGTCTTCTTCCTCCATTGCTTTGTTATTACACCAATTTCCCATTTTGTTGAATGGTAATTGTGTTATGGTGATCTTAGCGTATTCATTTGGCCTTGTCAATTATTTTGTGCCGCTTATAAATTACAGTACTTCTCCCAAGCCCGTATCCAGAAAAAGTTTTCGGGAGGGGGGGGGGGGAATTGGAAAAATTTCCTTCCCTTGGAAAAAACAAATTTCCCCCCTTGATACGGTCTTGATTTTTTCCGTTGCTTCTGTGCGTCAATTTAGTCGTCCGTCCCATAAATTTTACGTTGGCATTTCATTTTAATTAATGTTAAGTTGTATTACCTTTTTAATGCCCGCCCTTTCCCTATCATTCATTATGTCCCCGTGCGTGTCAAATTTAATTGCTTATCCGCTGATCAATTTGTATTATGGCATAGGAAAATTATTTCATAAAAACCAAATAAAAAATGGTCGATTAAATGCTTTTAGAATATGTAAGCAACTTCTTTCAGTCAATCGAATGCTCGCCGCATAAATTCAGCGCATATTCAAAAGTGTCCATGGATTTGCACGGCTCCGTGGCAAACACCTTAATTGGATTTGGCTCTTCGACGTCCAAGCGGCCCTTCACAAATTCCCAAAGTTTTTGGCGCCATGGTCCACCATCAATTAGTGCTGTCAGCGGCAGAAGGAAATGCATGTAAACAAAGCGGAAACGACGCGCGGCCGCTTGCGGAGTCAATTCGCGCTGAAATGGGGGCGAGAGAATGTCAGCCCGAGAAAAGTGAGCCCCACACATTGTCCACGCTGAATTTGCGTATGAATGCCATGAGAATGTCGACGCCGTCCCTGTCCGTGTCAAGCAGTGCAGGGAATGTGGCCATCACCGGGTCCACTACCCACACTAAAGCATTCAAAACATGCAAATGCTCGATCACTATCCATTATGATCGATCGATCACCTGATCTATCTGCAAATACATCACCATCTTCGGACAATGTTTCGCAAATCATTTGTCGGTAAATGGCCAACATCGGCAACCATGACTCGTCACAGATCAGCACATCAGGAAGTGAGCTTGAGTGAAAAACCAATACCAATCGAAAACCAAGAAGTATTGTGTTTTGATTATTGGTTGGTCCGGGTTTTCGATCTCTAATCAAGACATCCAATGCTTTGTGCCGCCCAATCAATCAATCAAATGTGCCATCCGACAATTCTTTAAACCACCACCGCAATCATTCACTCCACTCACTCCGCTTGTATTTGTTCTTTGTTTGGAACATCAGCTGTTTCAAAGTCGAAGCGTATTTTGTTGTCGAAATTGAATGAATGTGTGCCGTTCGAAAGTGCCATTTTGGCATTTTCATCCAAAATTTCCAACTCAACACGACCGACAAGGTGAAGTGATTGACTGTTAGCAGCGGTCGTTGAGCGATGAAGCAAAATTTGCAGGGCAACCGCCCGTTGACAGTAATTTGAACGGACCAAAACGGAAGCGGAAGTGGGGGCTAATAAATATGGTCAAATATTCATTTTTCTTCCGATTTATTTCGGCACTTTTTCGGAAAATCCTTCGCTGACCGCTCAAAATGGGCACTTTTACAGTGAAAATATTCGACACAATTTCACGACGAGCGAACGGACGGCGGTCGATCAGAGAAAAGTCCGCGCGGTATTCCGTTTGACGCTCATTATTGTCAGTGTCACCTGCGGCGACTCGACGGACACAAAACGACCTGACCAATTTGTTCACATAAACGTGCCGTTTCCGTAGAGTCACAAGCTGAACAAAATGGAGGAATAATGTGAACAAAACAATTTAAAGGTGCAAAAGAAAAAGAATTATGAAAATGGTTCAGTGATCAAATTGGGCAAGTGATCAATTGGGGGGCAATTGATCAGTCGAATGACAATTTTGACCTTAGTGTTTGGGTCCCGGTCCCAGTAAATGTCGTGAAACTGCAAATTGCTTTCCGAAAGGCGTGGAAAGAGATGGCAAGTGAATGAGAAGTGGTCAAATGCGTCTTGGCGCAGTGTCGACGGCATTGTCCAATCCGTGCCGTCTTCGTCCTTTTGTTCGACTTTGACCGACTGTGAGACTGTCCCCTTTCTGCTGTCGTCGACGAGAGGAGTGGACTGTATTTTCGGAATTTGTTGATCGGTGCTTTCATCGTTTGGCCCGACAATTTCCGCTTTTTTTGTGCCCTCTTTTTTGCCATCCGTCGACGGAATGTCCAAAGTGGTCGTTCTCGTCTTGCCGTCCGTTTTCGCTGGCGGCGTTGTTGCCGCCTTCCGCTGACTTTCTTCTTCCCATTTGCCGTTTGCCCTCTCAAATTCTTCGCGCCCTTTCATTTCCGTGCCAATTGTCCCATCGCTTCCTTTCTCCGTAAAATTTCTGTGTTCGCTGTTCGGCCGCTGAAGTCGTTGGCCTTTACAGGTCAACCGATTTGTTGTTGCTGTTGACTGATATGATTCGGAGAGCTCTTCGCCGTCCGAAGAACCGTCGTAATGATCGTACATTCAAAAATGAATTAAATCTATTTTTGGATAGGAGAATGGATGGACCCAACAGAACATCGATCCCCTCACCTCCCCCCCAGCCGACTACGGTTGCCATGCCAATTTGCCACGAGGCTACTCTCAAGATTGGTTCACCGAGGGACCCATGCCGTAACACCCACTGGAGGGGATAGGTCAACAGTAGTTGTGGTTGTTCGTGAAAAGATTCATTGTAAATTGAGGGAGAGAAAAAAAAAGAGGGGAAAATGACCGTCAGTCGTACAATAATTAAGTTCATTCACCGGAAATAAAAGTACAAATATATCGCTTTGTAATTATAGGGTAAATAAATATCAGATATGAAAAACAATTTGTAAGGAAAGAAATTGGCGATTGATATTCATCGGCGTAAATCATTTGCAGTGCTGGCGGCGTTAGTCGTCAGCAGCCAAATGGAAAAAATGACCTCCGTGGCCATTGACTCACTTTGCTGTCGTCTGTTTTTTTTGTCCATTTGTCTCATCAGTGTCAATTCGCTGACAAATTCAGACAGTCGCAATAGCATCGACTTTTGCAATTTTTGTCTAAAAGTGAAAACGGACGGATTAAAAAAACATTGGTCCATTCGTAAAACGCACCTTTTCAAATACTTTTGAAAGTTGTGAACAGAGGAAAATGTGCCGTCGTAGTGGGAAAGACCGGCGACATCGCCCCTTTTGAAGCGCAATTTGCGAATCATTCCGCGCAAAATGCGAATTTCCTCGCGCGCCTTGGCGACCATTTGTCCGATCGTTCGCAAATTCCGCTCCAAACACTTCCCTTTGCAAATGGCAAAGGCCAACCGCCAACGTAGCTTTGGTTGGCATCGCGGTAAAATAAAACCGAGCAAATTGGGCACTGTGAAGGCAATGTCGGCACGCAACACAAAATTTTGCCGACTAAAAAAACATTTAAAAAACCATTAATTTTAATAACCGATTCAAGTGACACCTTTTAGCGGGGAAAAAAGCGACGGTCGGCAAACGGCGAAAACGGAAGAAATGCCATTCAAAAGAATTTTGAGAAGAGTCAGTGCTAAAGCAAAACAAAAATTTGGAAGGATGAAAAGAAACGGATTAAATTTTCACATGTAAAATTTAATGAGTTCGCCAAAGCCTTCGAAATAATTTTGTGCGTAGTGAAAGAAATGGAGCACACTTTGGGAATGGATGTGCGAGTCGCCGCCTGAGAAAAACACAACGGCGTCAAAGGAACGATTCTGCTGAAAAAGCGAAACCTTTTTTTTGCGGGAGAGCACCAAAATGTGAATATAATGCCAAAATTTAAAAATGGACCCAAATTAAATAAACCCAAATTTGAAATGGGCAAATTTTGGTCGGTTGTTTTTACCGCGTTGAGAATGCGTCCCAAAAATGCGCTTCGGTTAATCCGCTCCAAAATGCTCGAGCCTAAAAAATGCTGCCGTTGCTTGTCTTCATTTTCTTGCGCTTCTTCTTCGACGATTGTTTCCGCTATTTTTTGGTTTTTTGGCCGCCATTTGAGCGTGTTTTTGTAAAATCCATGCACAAAATCTGCCAAGTGCGAACTAAACGATTCAAAGGTTTAAAAAGGCGAAGATGGGGCCGAACATTGTCACTGTTTTTGTTGCGTTTTCCATCACAAATATTCGCTCGTCCGCACGCGCCACAATTGCAACAAAGTCCAACCCAATTTTATTCGTCGAAATGCCCCATTTGTGCATGAAATGGCGCCCAAAGCGTTTGTCCACCGTCAAAAATCCCAACGATTTGTTCATTCGGCAGCCGGCCCCAATAAGCCAGCGCTGCGGGGGAAACAATTCACCGAAGCCCTCGTCGGTTTCATCAATGGTCGTCGTGTCTGAATGCAACTGCTGGTGGAGGTCGGGTTGTCGAACTCGAATCAGTTGGTCAAATTTGCACATCAAACGCTGGTACCAATTGAGGTGCGCGAATTGTTCGAATATCGTGCCATCATTGCCTTTTCTGCGGGCACAGCAAAAGCGACTGAACTGATGCCCTGAAGGAACAATTAACTAAAATGACAAAAAAATGTACATAGTTTTAAAACCATTGATTGAATTTCAAACCTTCTGAAAGTAACGAAAACATTTCCTCGCAACCGTTGCCACTATCATTTCGATTGTCCTCGCCAATTTTGGAGGAATGTTCAACGATAGATTTGCCACATTTTCCTTTCATTGAAAATTGATGGCAGCAAAAATCCAACTAAAATTATGACAAAAATTTATTTGTCAATTCAATCATTCGACCTGCTCCGTTCTCAAGGCACAAATTTTCCTGCTTTTGCCAAACAAATGTTCGTGTGACGGCGCCCGAAAAAAAGTGTCAGACATCGCCCGAAGCTCTAAATTTTCCAAATACGAAGGACAATGGTGGAAAAGCTTGACAAACTTAAATGGAAGCTGAGATTAATTATTAGACAATTAATCGACAATTCATTCATACATTTCTCAGTGCAATTTGACTTTGGCTGTGGCAGCGAAGGCCGAGCGAATTGGTGAAAAGGACCAAAGTTGCGGGAAAAAGACTCATCCTCCGAAATAGTGCTTCCGACTTGCCGGCAGTTTCTAAGTCTGAAGAGCAAAGAAAAAATGGCTAATTGGACGAGTGGGCGACTTGAGGTCCCGCGGTTTTTTCAGTTTTAGTGTATTTGGTAAGGATTTTATAAAAGGTCATCCCAATCCCTTGTGTGAAACTTCAAATTGCTCACCGTCCAATTCCAAGTCGTAAATGGCTTTGGTATCGAACTTTGAATGGATTTGCTCCTTCACCCAATTGGCCACTTCTTGAGATTTCACATTGTCCCGATCGATTCCAATTGATGCAATTCGTCCATGTGATGTATTGTCCTCGTAAAAAGTATATAAATTGATTTGGTTGGCGTTGTCAAACTCCAAATCGTCAAGTGCCAACGACCCGTTTAGAACAATGGCAAAAGCCACTGATGAGCGAAGGTCCGCCAATTTGTAAGCCGTGTTAAGAAAGACGTGGTAAGAGCGCGGCAAAGACGGACCCTATTAAAAAAGAAGTCAAAGCCATTCCCAGATATCTTTTGCCTTCATTTAAACAACTGAAAAAAAAATACCTCAAATGCAAAATGTGCAACAACCAAAAAATCCGACAAGAGAACCGCGTTACGGAGTTCATCGACGGAGTGTAACTTTTGCAAGGGGTTCAGTAAATGAAGTACCCAACTGAAAAGGAAAATGGCAAAACAATCAGCTTATTTTTATGGTACCTGAAAAGTCTGTCAGCTGACAAAATTTGGTTGTACAAAATTGGATGGCCATTTGGGTACGGGGAAAGGGCGAATATGACAGGAAATGAATGAATCTTGTACATTCTTTTGCACTGTCCCCGGTGATAATAGCAATTTGATGCGACAAACTTAACCTAAACACTGAAATGTTTGGTTTGCTGTCAGTCAATTAAAAAAATAAGTAAATAAATAAAAGAGACTTTAAAAGTAAATTAAAAGAAACCGAGTCAATGCCTATGAAAGCATTTGCCACGTCAACAAATGAGCTTCGAAACTGTTTACTTCGGCTATCCCATGGAGCGTAAAGCATCTGAAAAGGAACTTTTAAACGCAAAAAAAAACTTTCAAAAATGGGAGGGTGTTGAGACACAAACTAGACTATTACCTAATATTCTTACCACAATCACAAATTCAGCCTTCGACATGAGCAGATCAGGCATTGCTCCATTGCCATCATAAAAATCCTGCACTGTCCCATTCAAAGGTCGGAAAAATGGCACTGGTGGCGGCGGCTCTCTCATAATTTGACTTGTTCGCAAGAAAAATCTTAATCGAAACAGTATTTTTGAGAAATTACGACAATTCATAAATTACAATGCTAAATGAATCAAAGACCAAAAAAGGGAGGCTATCGAAATCGTTTTCATCAGATTAAACCGGCACTTTGTTCGGCACCAATGCGTAAAACCTCTCAATGGCGAAACTAAAGTGAATTTATGTTTTAATCAAAAATTTCAAATTTTCTACCCAATTTTGCACTGTCACTCTTTGGAGTAGCACAAATCCGACTCGCTTCTCTGACGGCCGAGTCGATTTGTTCTTGAACAAATTTTTCGATGTTAAAGTCGTCAAAATAGCCGGGGGCGATGTGAAAAGTGTCCTCCTCTTTCGGTTCGGAGTAAGTTGAGTTTTCGGAATCGTAATTGGATGATGAGCACGACTCTCCGGACTCAGTCATATGTTGGTGGGTTTGGGAAGCAGCGAATGTCTCCGAAATTTTTGTTTACATTTGCGGTTGGCACACAACGAACGAACACTGCCACGTTTCAGTGTCACCTGCTGGTATTATGAAAAAAATATTACAAAAATCGAAAAAAAACAAAATTTGAAATTGAGTTAATAATTGTGCACACATTTGACCAGCAGCAGTTTTCAAAACATCTAAAAACCATTTGCAAAAATCACAGTACTATTGGAATCAGAAATTCTCTATTATTTCTTTCCCCAAATATATTACATTTTATTCAATTTTAATTTTGTGCTTACAGATGAAGTTGCCTCTGGTTTTGTTGGTTCTGTGTATTTTTGCAACCGTTCTGTCTGCAGATAGGATTCTTCTGCTTATAGACAATGCAACAGTTCGCGATTCGCACTCAATCTTCATCAAATCCCTTGAAGAACGGGGCCATTCTGTTACTATTTCACTTGCCGATGATCCGAACCTTTCCCTGATCAAGTTCGGCGAATTTCGCTATGATCATTTGATCGTTTTTGCTCCGTCAGTCGATGGTAATCACTAATCGACACTCGGATTTTAAATGTTTTTTTGCTTTAGAATTTGGTGGCAATATCAACGTAGCCGAGATCACCAAGTTTATTGACGGCGGTGGGAACGTTCTCGTCGCTGCTGACCAAAACTTGGGCGATGCCATTCGCGACCTTGCAGCTGAAGTGGGCTTTGAATTCGGAGAGGACCAGTCGATGGTCATCGATCACCACAAATACGAACCCGCATTGGTTTGTCGTTCCAATATTTTCCCTCCTTAGTTTCTGAAATTTTAGGATGACGGATCTCACACGACAATTGTTGTTCCGAACACACAACTGATCAAATCACCCCTTATCACCGGAGGCAATGCAAAACTAGGCCCTGTCCTTTTCCGGGGAATTGCTCTTGTCGCAGATGAGCCTAGCCCTTTGCAATTGATTTTGATGACCGCTTCTTCGACCGCTTACTCATACAGTCCTAATAAGGCTGTTGACGAGGTTATTGACATAAATGTTATTCTCTTTGGACTTGGTAGCTTCTATAATAAGAATTGCCAGAATGTGTAAATTTTTCAGTATCCTTCGGCCGTGGGAAGATCGACAATTCTTTTGGGAGCTTTGCAAGCTCGGAACAATGCGCGTGTTGTTTTGTCGGGATCGTTGGATTTTTTCTCGAACAAATTTTTTTCTGCAACGATAAACAAAGCAGGACAAACTAGCAGGTGCTAAACTTTGTGCATTTTTTTGGCATTTATTTATTTTTAGTGCCGTAAAGAGTGGGAACGAAGAGTTGGCGACATCACTTCTCAAATGGCTACTCAAGGAGTCTGGTGTTTTGCGCATTAAGTCCGTGAAGCATCACATTGTGGGCCAAAAATTGCCCCCGGCCGAGTACACAATTATGGAAAATGTGGTGGGCATTGTTTTTTATTTAAAATAAAAATTTCTTTCACCCTTAAAATATTTTGCCCTTTTTTTAGCATTATGAAATTGACATTGAGGAACTGCAAAATGGAAAATGGCTGCCCTTCCAGGGAAAAGACGTACAATTGGAATTTGTGCGCATTGATCCATTTGTTCGGAGCACTTTGAAAAACAACAGTAGGCAAATCATTCATTAGAAAAATAAAAAGTAAAATTCGAATATGCTCCAAAAACGATTTAACACACGCTATTTTAATTTTACGAATTAAAATAAATGAAGATTTCACATATTTATTTGTTTTATTTATTTCATAGACGGAAAGCTGACGACGGAGTTCAAAATTCCGGATGTTTATGGCGTTTACAAATTTTTGGTGGACTACCACCGGATTGGTTACACCCACCTGAACGATGTCCAACAGGTTTAATTTAATTCAAAAATTAGCAATAACTGTTGCTTTCTCAGGTCTCTGTCCGCCCGCTGAAACATACCCAATATGAGCGATTCAGTCGTTGTGCCTATCCCTATTACGTTTCTGCTTTCTCGATGATGATCGGGGTATGCAATTCGGAAAGTGGGAAATTACGGGGACGAAGCTAAGGGGATATTTCGACCAAATTTGGGATGTTTTCTTTTTAACCCGATGAATGAATGGTCTGATTGGTGTTGCCCTCAGGTTGTACTCTTCTCCTTCGTCTTTCTTTACTTCAAAGAAATTCCTCCACAAATTTCTGCGGTTGGCCCTTCCGCAAAGTCTGGCGCTTCTTCTCAGAAGGCAAAAGCATCTTAAAAGCGCGCACTTTCATCTTATGACTGCTCTTTTAATAAATGTGAATTGCGTTGTTAAATAATTTACTTTTACTTTTTGAACAATTTTTGTCTGCTTAATTTATTTGAATTGTTTTGTTTTAAGGGTCTTCTTAATAAAAAAGTTTATTTGATTTTATGATCACTATATTCCATGCTTAATGATACATTCTGTCTGCCTTATCAATTAACTATTTTGAACTTGCTTTTAAATATTCATATAATAGTATTAATGAACCGTAAATTTGGAGGGATGACCCGACGCAAGAAGACACACAAGCACAAAGGGAAGGACTCGAAGAAGTTCAGTTTGTTGTTGTTTTTAAAAACATCTGGGAATTTTTCTGAATTAATTTTTAGTGTCTTCATAAATTTTACTGCAAGATTCGATTTTCTTGTTGTATAAAGGGAAAAACGCCAGCAAAATTCATGCTCACTGTCGTCTACGGATTCCGTTGGTGCCCAAGACAATCGGCAAAATGGCGGTCCTTCTGTGTCTTCGTCTACCGAAACGACCTT
Organism: Heterodera carotae; assembly: GCA_024500135.1. Taxonomy (NCBI): domain Eukaryota; kingdom Metazoa; phylum Nematoda; class Chromadorea; order Rhabditida; family Heteroderidae; genus Heterodera; species Heterodera carotae. Next base: position 9,749 of record JAKKIK010000204.1, read on the forward strand.
TTCCGATGACTGCACAACTTCGCCAACAAACGGCGAAATCTTTTCAAAGCATAGAAGCAGGAACAACAATTTACGCACTCGGAGAACGCGTTGGGGGCCGATGCTAAAAGAGCAAAAAACGGTGTCAAATCGATCGGAAAGAAAGAAAAGACGGAGAAAAGAGCCATTCGGTGGAGACCATCGAGCAGAAAAAAGTAGGGACAAATAACGTCCAACGGCGGTCTCAAAGAAGTTCAGAACAATTTCGATCACTTTTGGATTTTGTCGACGACCGAAAACAATTGGCAAACGAAGTTTTGGGCTGTCTGGACGTGCGGACGCGTAACAGAATATTTCCGGAACTTAAAGTACCGAAAAATGGTATCAATGGACTTTTTATTCTAACCAATTTAGGGAATGGCTGAGACGGAAGTGCGAATGATCGTTCATGGGTTTCTTAAAGGATTATCAAAAAAGCGGGTTTTGGCTCTGATGCAACGTTTGTTATGCAAAAGTTCCCAAACTTTGAATAAATTCGCAACTTTCAGGAAGGGATCTGACGGACAGTTCGTCAACTTCTGATTCGGAGGATTTGCCCACTTATTGCCCTCCGTCGACATCGTCCAATCGGCCAAATCTATCGGCAAATGAAACACCGGGACACCCAACAAAATCAAACAAATCATCCAAAGAAAATCAGCAGAGATTTGAGGCGACAATACCGAGAAATGAAAAGGTGAAGAGAAAGCACAAAAGAAGCAGCGCAAATGAGGAAGAGGAGCTCGAGGAGGGCGAAGTTCGCTCATTGGCCGGTGATGAGAAAAGCGACAAATTGACGGAATTTGACGCGAATGGGCGTAAAAACGACAGCGACGCGGACTGGGACGAGGACGAACAGAACGATGATGCAAAAACCGATGTGGAAGATGTGCAGGAATTTGCCCAACGAAAGTCCGAACCGCAATTCGTCATATCCCGTAACAAAACTTAAAATGAATTCATTCATTATGCTCAATTTTGACTTTCCCAATTCCGATTGTCAGTTGACTTTTCGCCTTCATTATTGGAAAGTGCTGCCGATTTTCCTGACAATGAAAGCGATGTCGACGGATTTGAACAACACCAACGGGTAGAAACATTTGACTGATGCTTCGTATTGCAAAATGCTTTGGCTGATTCAACTTTTTATTTCAGATTATTTGCGTTTTGCCACCTCCATCGCCGACAATTGTCGTCGGAATTCCTTCTAACGGTCATCTTACAATGAGTGAAGAGGAGGAGGATGAGGAAGAAGAAGACGGTAAACAAAAACAACAAAGAGTTTCGCCTTATTGTTGCCGAGTGGAACGACAATCGTTGAACTTGCAAGTAACAGTAGCCGATTCCGATGAAGAGGGATCAAATGGATTGAGAAAACTGAGCGGAAATGGGGTGACCGATGTGCGGAGGGAGTGCCGAATTGTGCATTCAGATGATGACGGGACAGAGACTCCAAGCAGTTCAGTGTCAATTGGTCGGTGAAAAAAATGCGAATTGAATCCCTATAGAAAAGTAAGCAAAACCTCTCAATGTATAAAACTACATGAAGCATAAAAGATTTCGAGTTTGTAAATAAAACCCAAATCCCAGTCATAGACAAAGCAAGTTGTTCTTAAGTTTGTGAACACCGGAAGAAGAAATTGGAGAATGCAACAACAGCGATCACCGAATAATTAATCCTTTTTTAGTGTTCATTATTGATCTTGTCCATAAATTTTTTTATATTTTTTTTCTTGGCTTGCCTTTTCTACTTTTCTAGCGGCTGATTGTTTTACAAAATGGGGGGCGGGGGGGAAGAGATGGAACAAACGGAGGGGGGCGGCAATCCGTTATGTTTGGTGAGTTCCCTTTCTCTGGAGATGAATCATTGGTTAAAAAAAAGGCGAAGAATAAACACAATCAGATAAAGCTTTTCCCACGGAAGTCCGTTAGGCAAACATTTTTCCATGGGAAAAACCACATGTTTTAGCCGCCGGGGTCAGTCTTCCTTGCTCTCCCTCCCAAGACGAGTCTGTTCGAGTGGGCTACGGCCTGTGGCTTGAGGAAAATCAATGTCCGGGGGGGGGGGGGGGGGGCTAAACAACCACCAACTAAACCAATGGGGGAATGGAAAGTCGAGCTTTTTTAGCAATAAATAATTAGCGCTTTTTTGGGAAAATAATCAATTGGCCAACGACGACCGTTGACTGACATTGTGAAGCGCGCCCTTTGCTTGCATACCAGTTAATCTTTTCGTGATGTTTGTCATTTTACGAGTGGGGGCGAGGGTTTGGTCCAAATGTGTCACATTTATTCATTACTTACTCATTCATCACCCGCATTCTGTCCCCAACCCAAATGTTCGGATTTATCCCTCCCTCCCCCCAATCGTTGACAATCATGCAGAGAAAAAAAATGCTATTTTTATTGCTATAATTACGTTAGTTTGCTGCGGCCAAAAAAGGCAGAAAAATTTTGCAATGAATTTATGAGATCAGAGATAGACCGAATTTGAATTTTGAATTGACTTTTTTTTTGGTTTTTAAATTTGGACCTTTGGTCTGCCTTTTCTTTTGTTAGCAGCTCCTGCGCTTTTTTGTTTGTTTCGGAGGCAAACCAAAGCACATTATGATGCCCTCCTTTTATTTCTCTTTACTTGGACATTTGTTTAGTTGGGCCTCTTTCTAAGAATAAGAAGAAGCGAGCCTTTGGTCGTCGTCGTTAAATCGACCAAATGGAAAAGGGGCCGACAATGCTTTTGCTTGGTTATTGTGTGCTTATGGGTAAGGAATTGGACTCTTCGTCCAGCCTGGCCCACTCATATTTATTTTGTCCTTGTGTATAACATATTTACGACAAAAGTTTTCATTCCCGCCCTTTCTCGACCCATTACCTATGCTTTTCCGTGATATTTAGTTTTATTATCAATCATAATCTCTTCACTGGCTATGAGTAGGACCACCAAATGTCAGTGGGTGTATTGGTCATGTCCGATGGACCAACAGGTGGGTGATTGATGGGTCATATGTGACCTCTGATAGTCAACATTAGCGTTCCTTGGTCTTTTGCATTCCATTAGTTTATTGAAATTGGGCATCCTTGTAACAACAGCTCCTGAAATATAATATCGCATTCACAACAATATTATTTTACTTAGCCACTGTTGAAAATTGTTTTTGTATGCGTCGCGTAAAAACGCTAATTATAAGCCCTTTTCAGTTCCAAATCAGCGACTTGGTCCACGGCAGCATCGATGTGTTCTACCCAATCAATCTGATCATTGATACTCCGGAATTTCAGCGTCTTAGACGCCTCACGCAGCTCGGTGGCGGCATTTCTTCAACGCAAAGAAATAAATGTACACACTTCTGTCCCTTTAAGGAGTTTCCAATTTGGTTTACCCGTCAGCCGACCACAGTCGATTTTCGCATTCTTTGGGGTAAATAGTTTTGATTTGTTCATTTAGCTTTTTATTAACTGAAAATAAAGTATATTTGAATTAAATGAAGACAAATGCCCTGTTTTTTTTTGACTTATTATTTCAGTGTCTATCATCTCGCGCGTCTGATGGTCGCACGCCTTGCGAGAATCCTGCCTGAGCTGATTACGCCAAATGACCAATTGTGCGTTTGCATTGCTGCCCTAATCCATGACCTCGGTGGGTTTCGCTGTCGTGGGATAACAATATAATATTTTGACTAAATGGAAATTCACAGGTCACGGGCCTTTTTCACATACTTTCGAGTCGAAGTTTCTAAAGCAAATGGGCGTCACCGATTTTGAGGTGAAATTCAGACGAAGGATAAATGAGCTTATAAAGGGTAATTTAGCACGAGGAAATGTCGCGGAAGGTTTTCAAATTTATGCTGGCGAAAAACAACGGATGGCTGAAGGAAAAATTGGACGAATATTTGGATAAGATTGATTACGAATTTATCGACGAGCTGATCAATCCACCAAAGGATTTGGTACGAATGCTGTGTTATTGTTATGCATTTTCTTTTTGTACTTTAACCTTTGACAATCGTTTTTCAGCTGAGCAGCGACCATTGGCCCCTCAGGGGACGTCCGCGTGAAAAATCATTGCTTTACCAAATTGTGTCGGAGCCGATCACCGGACTTGACGTCGGTGGGTGTGTTATAAATAAATGATTAATTATTTTTCACTTTACGTTAGTAAATTGGGTTTTATTTTTTAAGACAAAGTCGATTATTTGCTTCGCGATTCACTTTTGACAGACGTTTCGATCAGTTTTAGTTCGGTGGGTTTTTTTATATTTGTTAGCTAAAAAATACTTCTTTTCATTAGTCGGAATGGCTTCGCATGTTGGGGACCACCCGTGTCACTGTCGACAGCAAAGGATTCAGGCGCATTTGCCACCCTAACAAAATTGTCAGTTAACATTCGCTTAAATCAAAATACCCAAATCCTTTGCACTTTTAGAAGCTCGGTCGCATATTTGAATCTCGGAAGTTATTGCACGAATCCGTTTATGGTCACAAAACAACGATCGCAGCAGAAATTATGTGAGGCATTTCATTTGATTTTGTTGCTATGTTTATTAATACAAATTATCAAATCATTCTGTCAATTCAGGCTCGTTAGGGCACTTGTGTTGGCCGACCCGTACCTCGAATTTGTTGGACAGAATGGGAAGAAATATAAAATGTCCGATGGTGAATCCATTTATTCTTTTCTTTTTTGCTCTTTTTTATTGTACATAAATCCATTTTAGCCCACAAAGACCCACAGGCATTCTGCCGCTTGGACAACAATGTCATTTCCCTGGTAACAGTCGTTTTGTATTATGACTTATTGCATAGTGTATTTGTTTTCAGATTCGCTTTTTGGACGATTCGCGATTGGACAGTGCGAAGGAATTGATCGACGCGATTGACCTTCGGAGGTTGCCCAAATGTTTGAAGATTATGCATCTAAACGTGACGGGCACAAATGGCGACGGAACGCAGCAACGAATCGAAGCTGATTTGGCCCAATACTCTAATGGTGTAGAAATAATTGTGCAGGTTTTGCTCCGTATTCGCTTCATTTGCCCCAATTTGTCAAAGCAATGAATGGACCCCGTCCCTTTGAGGTGCGAAGCTTTGACCACGGAAAAGGCGTGCATCGGTCACCGCTGAAGGCGCTATTTCTGTTCGAAAACAAAAACCCGAACAACATTTTGACCAACAAAGCCGTAATTGTGGGCGGTCGACGGTCGTTCATTGATTGACACAATACCGACCAAATTTAAGGTGGATCCGACGAGTCCCACGCTCGGGGGAACTTTGGTTGCATTCTTTTACATCGACTACAAAGACATTGACAAGAAAGAACTGGCAATAAACGCACTGCAAAAGTTCACCAAGAAACATCCGAACCATTTCTGCATGGACGAGGGCACAAAAGTAGCCAAAACAAACACTTTTTAATGAACTGCTCATTCAGAATTTCATTTTTAGCGGCTCGAACCTCCGAACGACGATGAACACGATTGGCATTTTATCTCTCCTCCTCGGAAGCAGCTGAGGGAGGAAAACGGAATTGAGTTTTAAACTTTGAATTGGGTTAATTAAGTATAAGAAGATTGTACACATTCCTTCTATTAATTTATTCCTCCCATCGCGCCTTATTCTGAATCATTTATTATTTACCGTATATCGTATTTCTGTCTTCTGTTATAATCAATACCATAAGTGCCGTAATTCGATGTTTATTTTACCGTAATTTATTCGTCTTTCTTTGTCACTTTTTATCTATCCTAATTTATGTATTTCGGTGTCCTTTATATTATTGAACCAATTATTTCTGTAAATGCTAATAGATGTTTAATTCATAAATACGACCTTATTTTCTGCATTCTTTTTACCACAAACTCGAAAATTGACAAACCAGTTTCGTTGACATGTTTTTCCATTATTCAGAGAGTGAGCCTGTTCAGCAGCAAAAACTGCATTAGGAGGGGCGGGGAGGAGAAGAAAAGAATGAGTAATTTGATTGGCGCGGGGGGGGGGGAGGAGCCTTAGGCGCGGAGGAACTTCCGGAATGATCGGAGATTTCTTATTTTTTGATAGGTGATTCCTATCATATAGATGTATTTTGAACCATTATGTCGCATTTTTACTAACTCCTCCTTAAATTAAGCTAGAAAAATATTAGTGAATGTTTAATAGTTTTAGTGCCCGGCTACATAAAAACCGGGACTTGAAAAAATGACCGATGGTGATCCTGGCTGCTTGGCCGAGATTCCAATCCTGCGGGCCATACCGCCATCTCAATGAATAGCTTATTTTCCAATGCAAACCAACATTCTGTCAGTGATTTAAGCGAATGATCAAAAATTACGGCAACAAAGGCGGCCTTCGCCGAGTGAATCCGACCACTCTTTCATATTGCACGGAGAGCGAATGCGAAGAGCACTTGGAAGTGGCAAAACATTTGGAGGAACAGCAACAGAGCGATGACAAATGCAATGGTGAGGGGGCGAGAGAACTTTTGCACATTTTCGCAATCCCTCCGAGTCAAAATTGGACGGGAACGGACGAGCAGATGCAGCAGTTGGTCGCCATTTGCGAAACTGTCCATCGCCAAGTACGCGCGGTGTTGCAAAAATTGGGCCAGGCGGTCGACGCGGTCAATGCAACGAACAGCGATTTTCCTCGAAACGCTTGCGAATTACTTCGCACTTACGAAGTACCCACAAAGTCGTCGAACTACAAAATTATAAGATTTATTTTATTATTGTAACTTGTTTTTCGGGGCAAAATGTGATTGTGTAAATAGTATGATTAACCAGCTTTTCCCCAACCCCTGCTCTTGCAGTTTACGATTTGGCCATGCGTCGTTGAGGTCGACTTGAACATTAAATCGCTTTCGCAATTCGTCCGAGGTAAATGAAACAATTTATTTTCTTATTTCTATTCATTTTATTAATATTTTTTCTCATCAGAAACGATTGATTCGTGCAGTATCAATGAGCCACGACTTGAAAGTCTGCTGAATGTCAGCAAATTTCAGGTCGCTCGTTTGCTTTTTTATTTTTACCAAATGATAAATTGCCCGACAATCCCCACAGGTGACAATGGAAAATTCCATTGGCAATTCAATTGACATTTGTACTGAAATCGAATGTATTCTCCGAGTTCGGGCGAGGGGCGAAGTCCGCGGACTTCGAATAAAAAAGGAAACAATCGCGGAGGTGAAAACAATACAGAACAAAGTCGACAATAATTGGCACTTTCACTCAAAATGAAAATCTTAACTTTGTCGAAATATTGCTCGGCAAATGAGATTTTCGGTATCGACCAGAAACCACGGTATATATCGAAATTTCGGTTTAAAAGATACAGATACCATTTTTCCAGGAACTGTATGTTGGCTAGTTTTTGGTCATTTTAATCTATTTTTACGTTTTTTCTAAATTAACAATTTTTTTTGATTTCGACTTTTTGTCCGTATCCCTGCTGTTCTTTTTTTCCTTCGTCGGAGAGGCGTTTTTCTTGTTGTTCGTTGTCGCTTGAACTCCTTCATTGGCCACCGCCGCCGATTGATTTTGCTGCTGCAGTTGAATGCCACCAAACAGCGCCTTCCACTCGGCCACCTTCGTCGGCTCCAATTTTGTGAACAAAGCGAAAGGCTTGGAGAAAAGATACCATAATTTGGCCATTAAAAATGATGATGGATGGCTACTTTAATAGCAGAAATTGAATGTTTCGAAGTGTCAAGGGGGAGGAACCCACCGACAAACATATGAAAATACTGCCTATGGATCAAGTGGTTAGGACTCATGGAACCCACCGACAAACATATGAAAATACTGCCTATGGATCAAGTGGTTAGGACTCATGGTGGGCGGGCGAGTTAACCAACTCCTCCCAACCAAAAAATTCATATCACCCGAAAAAAATTTTCTGGATACGGGCTTGTACCCAGCAGATTTTTCGCCCATCGACTCAATGAGCATTTAGAAATGTGTGGATTCCCCCATGCCCACCTTGTTGTGCTGGTGCCCGGTCTTCAAAAACATGACAAAGTGTTCAGGCATGACGACATTTGTCGGCAAATTGCACTGTTCTTGAATTTGGGCACTCGTGCCGGGCATAAACGGGTAGAGCAGCACGGACAACAGCGCACTCAGATTGGCGGACACGCCAATAATCGTTTGGGCTCGGTTGCTGCAAAAATTAAGTCAAATATGTTAGCATGGCTCGTCAGATGCTTATTTTCAAAGACAGCGTTTTCACTTGAGAGCAAATATAGTATATAAACTATAGGGCTAAGGCTCGCGATTTGACCAAAGTTATATTTGGGTAAAACCAAGAGTCGAATTTTCGTCTAGGTTACAACCCCCGTCCATATGACCAACCATGCTAGAGTCGTCATAGGATTAGATAAGACCGGAAACCGTACTAGCAAACAGTACTGACCGCTCTTCGGGTGTGCCCTTGGCCAACACCCATGGCTGCCCGGCCTGCATGTATTGGTTGCCCTTGCGCGAAATGGCCAAAATGTGTTGCAGTGCATCGCGCAGGCGCACATCCTCCATTGCCTTCGCATATTCCTCCATTTGCTGGTCAACAGCCTTGCACAACTCATGTTCAACAGCGGTGAACTCAACAGGTGGTTGGACACCGCCAAATATGTTGGACAGAAAGGTGAGGACGCGAAGCACAAAATTGCCGAGGTTGGCCAATAGTTCGGAATTGACCTAAACGAAAAACAATATCTAGTGTCTGTGTTCTCCAAAAGGAGCTATGACAAACCATAAACTAAGTATTGGGACAATTTTTAAACCCCGTTCGGATAGGGAATAGATTAATATCCATATGCATTCCCGCCAAACCCAAATCAAGGATATATCCCTGGTACCCTGTGTACGTCCCATGCCGCCCCCCATCCCCGTCTAGCCGCCCTCAGAAATCAATCACAAGCCAATTCCCGTGCACCTCGAATTGTAAGTGTGAAATCAACTTCACCTTCTCCATATAATGTAAATACCTTCAGTGTGAGGTCGTCCCAACAAAACGATGCATCCTTTCCCTCTGGGCGCACATAAAGCAAATAAAAGCGAAGCACATCCGCCGGGATGCCAATGGTCGCAGCAGTGTCTGCGAACACGCCGATGCCACGCGACTTGCTGAACTTTTGGTCCTCATAGTTGAGATATCCCGTTGCGCAAATGTGCCGCGGTTGGGTGAACGGCTCGTTGGTGGCCAGCAAAGTTGCAGGGAAAATGATGGAATGGAACGCGACATTGTCCTTGCCGAGAAAGTTGAACAGCTCCACGCCCGTCGGGTTCTTCCACCAGCGCTGCCAGTCATCGCCGAGCACCGATTTTGTGATGGACAAGTAGCCAATGGGGGCGTCAAACCACACATAGAACACCTTGGACGCGAACTCGTCCAACGGCACCGGTGTGCCCCATTTGAGGTCGCGTGTGATGCACCGCTTAGTTAACCCATTCTTCAGCCAGCCCCGCGTGATCGCAATGGCAATGGCGGACCAGCGCGAGTCGGGCGCCTCAATTGTGCGGTCCAGAAAGGCTTGCAGTTGTGGCTGAATGCAAAACATGCAATTTTGGGAATAAACCCATCCACAGGTTCTGGGGTTCATACAAGGGGTGGCCAAGTTTTGAAGTCGTACGAGGTATGATTCGTCCAAAAGGTGGGGTGGGAGTGTATGGCAAAATACAATACTAGTTAAATTTCATACGATAGGTATTTTGTGTCCTTCGATTGTTTTTTTTACCTACAGGGCCTCATACGAGTTTTGGCCACTCCTTGAGAGGTGGATTCATAGCAAATCCCTCGCCGAAAACCATATCGACTCCATTTAAAAATCCCCTCGGTTTCCGAGTCTTTGAAAACCCTCTGAAAAAAGTGCACAAAAATCGTTTCGACATCACAGTTTTAAGAAAAAAACAAGAAAAAGATTAATGCTCACAGTGAGTCTGTCCAGGTCCAAGAAAATGTGCCGAGATTGCTCAAGCGTTGGGTTACTCCCGCACATGAGACACTTTGGTTGAACCAAATCAACGCCGTCCAACAGACGACCACACCCTGCAACGAAATAAAAAATAATGAAATGTCTGGTATAATCCCCCAAAATAACGAACAAATGCAGCACCATCGCATTGGTCACCCCGCGCATCAGTGGAGGCACAATGCGGGCATGTGCCGTTGACAAAACGGTCGGCAAGGAATCTAAGAGAAAAATGTTTTAAAAAGTCATGAAAACATTGGATGGCGGGACAGTTGATATGAATCCGGCATCCAAGAATCCCAGGATACTTTGGGTCGGAATTTCAAATTTAAAGCAAATCTTTGAAAATTAAAGGAACAAGATGATACAAGACATACTTTTGGCAAGTTCCACAATGCAATTGCATTTGCGTGGCGATGGAAGTGTAACCATTGTCAAAAACTTTTTTGAAAATTTCTTGTGCAATTCTAAAAAAAACAACATTTTAACCATTTTCATATGCGCAAACACTCACTCTGTCTGATGTTGGTTCGTTGTCCGTCCAAAACAGTCAAAATCTATGGAAAACCACTCGTAAGCCCTTTTGTGTAGCGTATAAAATTTGTCACATAGCTCGCGCGGAGAAATGCATTCTATAAATGAACGAAACCATTTTAAATCCTTAATTTATTTGTTGTTGACAAAAACCTGAAAGTGCCTTCATTTCTGTTGCAGTGCCGTATTCGTCGGTGCCGCAAATAAAAAAGCTTTGATACTCACGCATTCGACAATACCTGCAATACAAAAAATTGCGACAGACATCTAAGTTAATGGCCTTTATCAAGAATTGTCCGAGCCAATAATTTTTTGACAAAATACGGGCTCTCGACACAACTTGCACAACCTCTAAGTTAAGTTGTATAACCTCTCTATCTGCAGACGCGTGTAAAATAAGTTTGAGTCGAGTTTTTACTGAGTTCGAAATATCCTTGTATAACCTCTCTATCTGCAGACGCGTGTAAAATAAGTTTGAGTCGAGTTTTTACTGAGTTCGAAATATCCTAAGTTTTTTGAAGTTTACGCATGGGTTGATCCATCGAAATAACAAATCAATGAGGCACTACAATTCTTGATACCACCGAGTTCAAATCAGTTTTTCTAAACTGACCTAGAAAAAACATCGGCACTTAGCACAGAACCAATTATATTCCCCAAATGCGGCACATTGTTAACGTAAGGCAAGGCGGAGGTAATCAAAACATTCCGTCGTCCATCCAATGGAAGCCTAACATTTGAGGAGAGTCAGTGTGACCAATAAAAAAAAACAGATGCAATATAACCGAACAAAACCAAACCGAACGCATGCATTTCAAAAAATGTAATTATTCAATCAATTCTGATCGATAATATTGTATTTTGAACGAATCTAATAATTATGGCTGTGATCTTTATTGTCAAACCAACTTCTTTTTGTCAATGGCAAAGCATTTAGGCTCCTTTTCTCTGTCCACTTTCGCTTCCTCCCTTTCCAATTGTTCGATTATCTCTTTCTCCAATTGGCGCAATGTTTTCCCCGCAATTTGACTAGTTTCTGTCGCCGCTAACTGTTCCTGTTCCTCTTCAGTTCCATGTCTCAACTGTTGTTCAAAGTATGCCCAATTCGTTTGCTGATTATTTTCCAGCAGAGGGAGAAGCGGTTTTCGAGCAAAAACCAATTGGATTTCCTTGGAACCGCTTTTGGTGCTCAAATTCCCATACTTGTCGATATTCTCATAAATAATCTAAAATTGGTGTTGTTTGCTTGGCTATTTCTGAAATGAGACTTCTGACCCGGATATCCTCAAAGCCGACCCTCTCCAGACTTTCTATATAGCGCATTGGGTCGAATTCATCTTCCTGGATAATCCCGTAGCGGCTCAACTTGCGCAGTCTGCCCAATTCGATACCGCATACGAGGGAACGCAAAGGTTTCAGCACGCGCAGCAATTCATGACAAATAGTGTCCATTTCTGACTGATTCCAACCGTAGAAAGCATCGATATGGTAAATGGTGTCGAAAATGTTATCAGTGAACGGCAAAAAGTCATCTACAGCCTAAACTACAATACAATATTAAAATTCGAAGCAACAAATGGGAAATATAAAAAAGACCATGACAGGGAAAAAGTTAGTCTGCCGTAACGAATTGCCTATTTATTATATATCATTAATTCGTCGCGTTCCAAATTATCCCCTTTGAACCGGTTAAAATTCATAAAAATAATCAAATTCAACAAAGACACATTCATTGTTGAAACAATCATTTATAGGATTTGGTGAGGTTCTCATATTTTCCTATTTAAAAAATCTACAATTCCGTTACGTCAGTATTCTTCACTTTTCCGGAAAAAATGTCATCCATCAAATTACCTCATGCAGTGTCAATTTGCCTGACATCAAATGCTTGTCGCGTCCAAAATCCTTTTTGTTCATCGACAGAAATGCCTTATCCACAAATTTGAGCAAAAAAGCTGACCTTTCACTCCCACAAATTGACCCTTTCCCTTCCATGACTGTCTTAAGAAGTTTGTCCAAGCCGAGTCCAATGCCAAAGCCAACCTCAAACAGATTGTCATCTAAAAGGAGAAAGAATAATTGAAAACCTCCGACCAATTGACCTTTTTGAACATCCAAATGACGAATCACCGCCGACAAAAGGGGCTGAGAAGCATATGCCCAATTCGCAGCAGCAGAAACAGTGGAAGGCAGAAAGATCTGAAACCAAAGCGTTTTTAATGCTAAGATCGACAAAAAGGCAGCGGACTTGATTTCTCATGCTTTGATTTACTCTGTTGCAAATCCATTTAGCCATTAAAGTCCGTATAGATTAAATTAGATATGCAGCCTAAAAAATAGCGCATTCACGCTAAAATGGAGGTTATCCTTGAAAAATTATTTAATTTTCAATTAACAAAATAGAAGAATAAAAGGTAAGATACCAAGGTTTCTGGCTTGGAAAAAGCGGGTATTTCATTTCATGGAATGGTTTTTCGGAACCTTATACAGGTTTCACAGATTACATACGTGATCCGAAATCCCCGAATTTCATGAAATGAAGTACCCGATTCCCCGTATTTTTGGCTGGAAAAAAGTGGGGATGATTTTCGATCAAAAGTTCGATTTGACAGACTTCGTCGAAATGGAGTAAGATTTGTGTAAAATTTGGGACAGTATGTATTGAGAGATTTGAAGCCAAAATGTCGCGAAAACAAGATGACAATTTAAAATATTTCATATACATATATTGTCGAATTCCTTATAAAAGCCGAAAAAAACTCAAATGCATCTATTTAAAATATTTCATATACATACACATTGTCTAATCATTTTTTTTAATTTCCTAAAAAATATAAATTTATAGTACCATTTTTTATATACACATTACCTGTAATTGACATAATGGCCAATGAAAACGAACGTGTTATTTGGGCTCCGCTTGAATCAAACCCTGACGCATTTAGCAAGGCAAGTAAACAAATGAAGCGATACATAAAAATGTTTTTCCACCCTTTCAGTACATCGATAAAATGGGAGTTCGGGGAGTCGAATGCTATGAATTGTCGAGTTTGGAGCCGGATCAGATCAATTTTGTTCCAGGACCTCACTTGGCGCTGATTTTCTGCTACGCGTACCAGGATGTAGCCAAGTCTTATCAAAAGAGCATCTACGGGCAATTGACGCAATCAGGCAAAGGCATTGTGCCGGAGTGGGCCTTTTTTATGAAACAGAAGATTGGCAATGCGTGTGGAGCATTCGCTCTTTTTCATGCTCTTACAAACAATGTTAGCCGTATTGACATTGGTGAGTTTTTTATGATTAGAATGTCACAATGTGAATATTTAATTGAGTTTTAGGAAGTGAAGACTTTTGTGAATGGCTCCTCGAAGCTTCAGAACTTGACGTAAAACATCGCTCAGACCTTTTGGCGAACAATGAGAGGTTGGCACATTTGTTCGGAAAATGTACATTGAAAGAAGCAAAGACGAAAGTACCAGCAGTTCTTTATCATTTCATCTCTTACATTGAACACGACGGACGTCTCTTCGAATTTGGTATTTTTTTTAATAAAATATTTCAACAAGGGAATGACCATTTTCTTCAGACTCCGGACAAGAATTCCCTCGCGACTGTGGACCTTCCAATGACAAAACTTTTTTGACCGACGCTGCGTGTATTTGCAACAAGCTGATGGGTCAATTGAAGGACAAATCATGCAATGCAATTGCACTCATTTCCAATAGTGATTAATGTCTGATAGGCTGATGAAATTGTACTGTAAAACTGTTAGATATTGCTGTATAATCATGATAAATCATTGAAAAGTGGTGAATCTTGGTATTTTACGAAATGGGTGGGTGGTCAGATTGTTGTTGGTCAACGACCACTGAAATTTCTCTCATTTGCCATTTTTGCTTTCAATAATTCAATCCATCCGTTTGTTCGTCCATCCGTATCTTCTTTTCCCTTTCCCGTCCGTCCCTTTCTCTCCCCTTTTTCATTCCTTCCGCCCCCTCCCTCCTCCCAAATTCCGCCGCCACTGTCCCTTAAGGCGATGAGTGTTTGTTATTGTTGTCACTCATCACTCACTGTCCATTCTGCTGCTTGCTGCTGCAAAAATGCCCGAGGCATTGAGGAACAGACGCAATTGTTTGCTGAAGCAATGAAAAGTGAATCTGCGCGAAATGAGAAGGAGCCATGCGAAATTTGTGCTGTTTTATCTGTGGGACTGATGAGGGCACTTCCACCGCCGCCGCCGCCGCTTTTTTGGCCCCACTCGTCGCCCGGGGGGCGATTGGTGCTTAGGGGCTGAAGATGAGTGAATGGATGGATGGGATCAGTGAAACAAAACCATCCCCAGCAAGAAGCTGTCCATGTTCGCATTTTGTTTGTTTTTCCGTCGATTACACCCAATCAGCAAACGATGAGCAACGCCGCGAATTGCTGGCAAATAAAATACGTAATAATAATATTCACTTGCAAAAAAAAAAGCGATGAGCGCCGCGCATTTTTGACCCAATAATTCGCTCAATAAAATTGTTACTATTTATTATTAAAAATTGCATTCTTTGCGCTTAAATTGACGAATTGACGGAGATTTTTGCCTTCGGTTCAAAGAACAATTAATGGTCGCCGGTTCCAACTTCGTCACCTCCCCGCCCCCCAACGCCCTTCGGCTGTTTTTGCAGATATTATGTATAATATGTTATGAACTGTGCATGATGGGATGGATGGGGTGATCGGTGTACAAAGAATTGACAAGGGAACTGATCGGCAGCAGCCCCAAGGTGTTGTTGTTTCTGTCCGCCGCCGGCGATGCTTTTCTAAACTGGTCCCCCCTCCCCCACCCTCACAAATCAGTCCCCCCCCCCCTTTCTTCCGTCCCCCCTTTCCCCTCCTCTCCCCTTTTTCCCCCCTTTTCTCCGTCAGTCCCCCGCCCAAATGACCTCTGTGATTAGGCCATTCATTCATTCATTCATTCATTGATGTTCTTCCTCCTCTTCCTCTTCTTCTTCTTCATCTGTTCCACATTGATCGCCGTCGTTCCCTCCGTCTGCTGCTTCTTTTAGCATCACAAATTGCACTTCACACTTATTGTTTGTTTGTTTGTTTGTTTGCAACATCATTAAACATTAATGCATTTGTTTTTTGTTTATTTTGTTGTGACCTTTTTCCAAATTCCTTTTATTAAATGAACTTTTTTTTTTTCAAATTTTTCCAAAATTCTTCAAAATTCGCTGAGTTTGCCTCCTCCGCGTGTTTTTTCTTTCAACCATTCCAACAAATTTTCGTCTGTCAATTAATTCGTCGAGTTTAAAGTTGGCTGTTCGGCGGGGGGCTTCGGGAAAAGTGTCGCTTCGTCGGCGGCGGTTTACTCCTCGAAATTGGCCTCGTCCATTGAGCACTTTCTCGCGTCGCTCCCTCGCGCAGTAATTATGCCTCTAAACTGCTACAACTTTTGCAAATTGATTGTCCTTTCCGTCCTTCAAATATTTTTTTTTCTGTCGGAAGTGCCTTTGGGCGTCTCCACAAAAGTTGGCCCGAGGGTATTTTGGCAAAATTTCCAAACCAAAAATGTTTAAAGCATTCTGCTGCTTGCCACTTTAGCAACGATGGTGTCTTTTTAATGCATCGTCACACAAATTTATTATTATTGTTTTACCTAATTATTGTTTTTTTTTTTGGTATTATTAATTTGGGAATTTTGCTTACTTTTGTGATGGGAAGGACAACACAAAGGAACAGTGACGGCACCAAAATGAGAAGAGAAAAGAAAAATGCCAAAAATGGAAGGATAACATTGGCCACGGCATTTGTTGTGCTGCTCAGCTGCTGCATGTTTGGCACGGGTCAGTTGAACGATCATTGAGACAAAAGCAAAGCGATCCAAAATTGAAAAATAAGCCAAAATGTTTGAACCAATTTCATTTGAATTTGATCACAATTTCTCCGTTATCTTGGACTTTTTCTGATCAGTACGGACCAGCGACGATGATCCGATCACACAAAACTTCAAATGCCGTTTGAACGGATGCTGTGACCAGCACGAATGGTGCCGATTTTGGGCATCGATGGGGGAATGCCGGACCAACAGAGCATGGATGGGTGGGTGAAATGTCCAACACCCATGGATCGGGTGGGCGAATTGTCCAAATATTGTAGATCGGGCTGGTGGAATGTCCAAATATATATATATATTATTGCATGCTCTGTGGCAGCAAATTTTGTATTTTCCTCACAATGTTTCAGAGTCCAATTGTCAGCTCGCCTGCAATTCGTGCCATCGACGTTTGCCGTTTAAAATTAAATTTTATTTCATTTTTTATTTTATGGATTTAAGCGCCTGCGAAGCGTCCTTTAATCGCTGTGCCCGGCGCTCATCCCCCGCCGCCGCATCGCCCCACGACGCTTTCCCCCGTCTTTCCGCAACCATTTACAACCACTACGACACGAAGATTTGTCGCACCTCCTGTAATATTTGTCGCAACAACGGCACGACCCCCGCCCCCACCCCCGCCCCCTCCTCCACCGCCGCCTCCCCCACCGCCTCCTACAACGACACGACCCCCTCCAGCGTCAACAACAATAGCAACGACAATCCCAACCGTCGTCAATCGCTCTCCCCTCCAGCGTTGCAAACAGATCCAAGCCGACCCATCGAACGCGGCGGAAGTGCTTCTCCGGGAACACTTAGTATCGGCCACTGAAGGTGCAGTTTTGCCAATCGCAACATTTTAATTGTTTACATTTGCCGCCCGCCCGTCCATTTGTACGTTTTCATTTTATTCAGACAATTCGGGACGTCGTACACTGTCGCAGGAACAAGTTGTCCGGTCGAACATTGCCAATGCGTGCGTGCCGCGCTTGGACGAGGCGGAATGTGAACGGTGAGAGACGCAATTGACTGACTGATCAATCGATGATCGATCGATTGTGATCAAATTGTGGTTTTCAGTTCCCTCTGCTACAATTTGTACTTCCGTACGATGGACGGCACTTGCAACAATTTCCGTGCCCCGCTGCGTGGCGCCGCTTTTCGTCCCTACAGCAGGTCGTTTTAAGAGGACGACAAATGTTTCAATTTAAAAAATCATTTTCTACATTAGTGATGATATCGTCAAGATTATTAATTAAATGTGATAATTATGATGAATTGACACCCAATTAATTGTTTTTATTTAGGTTGCTACCGCCCGAATATGACAACGGACTGTCCGAGCCAATTTGTGACTAATATTTTTTCATAAAAAATGCCAACGCCAAATTTAGCATCAATTCGAACCACATTGAGGCCAAATCCCCGTGAAATTAATCGCAACATTTTGTCTACATCAAAGGCATTGATTAATTGATAAATTTGATGGATTTGTTTTGGCAATGTTTGCTTTAGCAAGTGACCATCACCGAATTCAACGCCCTTCTGATGCAATTCGGTCAATTCATGTCCCACGACTTGGCCAAAACGACGCTTGTCCCATCAGCCAAATGCAATGTTTGCCAGAACATCACCTCGAGGGTTGGTTTGTCGCCGGCATTGGCATTTTATTCATGCCATTAGGCCATTGTTCCCCCAATTTGTCCATTGTCAGTGCATGTCCATCCAACTGTCGCCCGCCGACCCCAACACGCATTTCAAGGCGGACGGCTGTCTTCGCGTGTCGCGTTCGTCGCCCATTTGCGGCTCGGGCAGGACAAAGCCGCGTCAGCAGCTGAACGAAAACACCGGGTTGGAGCAGGGCGGGGACGGGGCCAAAATGTTAATGCCCCAAATCTCTGATCAGATTCATCGACGGATCGCCCATTTATGGCTCAAGGCATTTTTGAGGGCATTTTCTGTGCCACGCCAATGTCCGTTCATTTTTAGTGTTGCCGACTTGCGCAAATTTCGCGAAGGGAGCACCGGATTCCTTAAGCTGAACACCTTCAACGGGTCAGTGCTGCCTTTTTCCCATTTCCATGCCGTTTAAGCATTCACCCACCGCGCACAAAGTGCCACTTTAATCCTTTTGGTGCCACTTTTGCCTCTTTTTATTCCCCCCCCCCCCTTTCCCGCCCCTCAGAATGCGGCTTCTTCCCTTCGACTCTTCCCAGTGCCGTTCTTCCACCGATTGTTCCGCCGTTTTCGTCGCCGGCGACAGTCGCGTGAATTTGTTCCTTGGCCTCACTTCTTTCCACCTTTTGTTCACCAGGGAACACAATCGGTTGGTCTTTCATTTTTTTTTGTCCCCCCATTTTTTTAAATTTATTTCCCCCCCAAAAAAAAGGATTGCTTCTCGGCTACAGCAACTGAATCCATTTTGGGTACTTTAAACTGCTTACATTCATTCTCAGTCTGTCGCCATTTTGACACCTTCAGAGTGGCGATCGACTT
Organism: Heterodera carotae; assembly: GCA_024500135.1. Taxonomy (NCBI): domain Eukaryota; kingdom Metazoa; phylum Nematoda; class Chromadorea; order Rhabditida; family Heteroderidae; genus Heterodera; species Heterodera carotae. The sequence goes on from JAKKIK010000204.1 coordinate 28,615, forward strand.
TTCCAAGAAACGCGCAAAATTGTCGGCGCAATTATTCAGGTTGGCACAATGGCACACTATGCAATATTGGCACAATGGGGGACAATGTCATATAAGGCTGCTCTATGCACAGTGCTGCTGCTGTTCCTCCCCCCCCCCTAATTACAAAATACCCCCCAATACAGTACACAAAATTTCCCCCCACCCCCAATACAGTACCCCGCCCACACTTACAGTATTCTCCTTCCGGGTTTTGTCATTCATTCAGCCGTTTTCTGTCGTCCCTTTCAGGCAATTTGCTACCGCGAATACCTTCCGAAAGTGTTGGGCTCTTCGTTCGCTGCCACCAGTGCTTCTTCCCTTTTCCCTCCCTCACTTTGCCCGCCCCCTAAAATGCCAATTTTAGTTGGACCTTACCGTGGCTACGACCCGAACATTGACTCGACCGTTGCCAACGAATTTACTTCTCAAGCGTATCGCTTTGGGCACGGAATGATTCAGGCAAATAAATATTTATTAAAATGCCAAAGTTTGGTCGGTGGCTTTTTAGGAGTTTTATCCGCGCTTGGACAATGCCGGACGGACAATTCCCTCCGGCGGTTTTGGCTTCGTCGACGGCACTCTCCATTCAGATCGCTTCATTTTCCAGGCATTTTGTCCCCTTTCAGAGACTTCATTTCTCTCCATTTTAGGGCGGTCCAGACCCAATAATCCGCGGGATGATGTCCCAACAATTGAAAAGGCCCCAGCGGTTGACGCGCACTGTCACCGAACAAATGTTTGGCACCACCGATTTGGGCACCATAAATATCCAACGGGGACGCGACCACGGGGTCCGATTTAATTAAAAAACAAAAACTGACTGACAACTCGCCAAGGTGCCCGCTTATGTACGCTTTCGCCAATTATGCGGACTTTCCACCGCTACGACATTTGACCAAGTGAATAATAATAATTATATAATTTTAAAGAATTCATTCATTTTACGGAAAAGGCACACATTTCACATAATGATTACTCGCCTCTTTCATTTTACAGCTCAGTCGCGAAATAATGAGTTCTGAGGTCAGGACAAATTTGCAGAGGATATACGGCACGCCCGGTCAGTGTTTTTGGCATGGCACTTTATTTTTGGGGTGGGGGTACATTTATAATAATTGTGCTTTTTCAGACCGAATGGACCTTTTCGTCGGTGCACTGCTTGAAGACCCGGTGGTCCGGGGATTGGTCGGGCCAACAGTGTAAGTGAATGGCAGTGGGCTGGCCGCCCTCACTTTAACTCCCACCAATTCAGTGCCTGCATTGTTGGCCCTCAATTTGCGCGGACCCGCGACGGGGACAGGTCGGTCGGGGATTAATTAGTTGGACGACCAATCTGACGACCATGCCCATCTTCTGTGGCAGGTTCTATTTCGAGAACCCGGGCGTGTTCACCCGTGCCCAATTGGCCGAAATTCGCCGCACTTCGCTTGCCCGCGTGATCTGCGACAACGCGGACGACATTCGGACAGTGCCGCGCGAAGCCTTCCGCACGGGGCCCGTCGTCCAATGCGCAGAGATACCTCAAATGGATTTGGCAAAATGGAAGGACTGATCGGAGATATCGCAAATGGATTTGGGACAATGGAATGACTGATCGGAGATATCGCAAATGGATTTGGGACAATGGAATGACTGATCGGAGATATCGCAAATGGATTTGGGACAATGGAAGGACTGATCGGAGAGAGCGATGATCCCACAGAAGAACCAGTCAGCACAGTAGCAGCAGTGCCTTCCATTTGGCTGATCGGTGATCATTTTCCATTGATGGCACTTTTTGTTTTGTAATTTTTGCGAATCTCCGTCTTTTTCTCTCCCATTTTTCTGCTGCTCTCTTTACAATATTTCTTCTGTCTGCCAATATCCGTCGGCCATTTGCCTTATCGAACAATCCCAAAATCGGAAACTTTTTGTCGAAACGAAAGGACTAAAATCCCTGGGCCATTTATTCCTTTTTTTTGCGGGGGTCGAAAAAGGCCAAACAATTCCCGCGAAAAAAAAAACTATTTAATAATATAGAAAAGTTAGAATCAGTTGCCCAAATCGAATGTTTTCTGATGCTGATTTGTTTTTGTCCATTATTCCATTTATATATTCTCGGTGAATAATATAAATTTAATTTTAATTGTTTATTTCTTTTTTCATGCCGAATAAATTGCCCTTTCCATTGTTAGCCATTCCTTTTAGGGGCAGAGACCCTACGGCAGCAGCCACTTATTTCCGTGGCGCCTTAGGGGTCGCATCGATTTGCACTTTTTGTCTTTTTTTTTTGTTTGCCTCCCGTTGGCACGTAAATTCCGTTATCCCTTCCATCCCTCTCTCTCTCTCTCTTTTTTCTCTGTCTCTCTATTTTCTCCATTTTTTACGGCCTTTTTCCTTTTTTGTTACGTATTCGTTTCCGTCCGTCATTTCGTTCTACGGCCGAATGCCATTGGCCCAAACGAACGAACGAACGCAATGGGCAGCACCAATGCGCTTTTCGATGGTATCGACTTGCCCCCTCTATTCCCCCCCCCTCTTTATCCCGCCAGCCACGCCTTATCCCATTTTTAAGTCTCTTTCATTTTTAAGGGGGCGGCAAAACCGGCAAATGGCATAGAATGTGGGGGAAGATGCAAAGAAAGGAAAGGGGGAGGGGGGAAGGGAGTTTTTGTGCGTCGAATTCCCTCTCCCATTCCGCCGTTCGTCTGTCCCCCTATTGGATTTATTTTTGATGGCATTCGCTCATCCGCCGGTGTATGCCAAAGTCCCTTCGGCGGTTGAGAATGATGGCTTAAAACTAAGTCTCTGCATTGATGCTAATTCGGTGTTGTCCAATCCCATTTGGCCTGGACAATATTTGCTATCCCCCCCCCCCCCCCATTTGACTGTCCGTCAAATTTCCGACAGAATTTCGACTTTTAGACTTTTTGGCCAAAATCATTGACACATTTTTGTTTATTTTGCTTGACTTTTGGGAAATTAAAAATAAACTGTCATTCAATGCGACTGGCGACTGTTGGAAAGTGATTAAAGTGGGGCCAAACAAATCATTCCGCGGCCGCCGTTCTACCAAATTGTCTCTGTCGTCGTCGTCCCCAATTTTTTGTTCGTTTTTTGCTATCTTTTCTCCGAATGCTTTTCGCTTTGTTTTTTGGTTCATTTTAATTTTTCTGTCCTTTCATTGGACGCTTTGAACCGAATGACAAATTAATAATGAACATGGACCAACGACGACTGAACAAATGAACACTTTTGTCCGTCTCCGTTTTGTGTCCGAATTCGTCGTTATTTTGCGCTTTTATCCTCCCGCCCAAAATTCCATTCAAAAGAATGCATATGTAAAATTAAATTGCGCGTTCCTTCCAGCAAAAAAAAAAAGCCTAAATATTACTTCCTTTAAATTGTGTCGCTCTCAAAATCTGCATTAACAAGGAATATATTCAATTAATTTCCCATTATCCATCCATCCATCAAAATATATATCCTCTCCTCTCCTCCCGCCCCCTTTCATTTCCCATTCTTCTCCAAGATTTCGGCCTCCGCTTGGCGTCATTCCGCCTCGGGGGCAACCCAACCACTCTCGCCCTTCCCCCCGAGGGTGGACTGACTGGTTGCTGTTGCTGTTGTTATATTATTATAGCATTTTCGGACATTCCCTCCCAAAAAGCAAATCAAATTCATTTCTGCACAAAGAAAGTGCGGCGATTTGCGTGCGCTTTTACCCATTTTATTCTTCTTCTCGTTATTTTATTTATTTGTGCTTTAAGTGTTAATTTTAAGACGGCAAAAAAAACAAACAAAAAGTGCCGTAATTGGACAAAGTGAAGCAAATACATATTTGGCATTTCAAAAATAGTAACAGGAAATTGAACGGCATTCATTTGTTGCTTTCATTTTAATTATTAAACATAAAGCCAAATTTATTTATATTTTTTTCATCAAATTTTATTTTTAAAGAATTTACGTTATTTCGCATTTAAATAATTTAATTTGATATTTTGACTTATCCCTTGCGCATTTGGCCACTTTGCAATGCAAACCCTTGAAAAAATTGCCCACTCGACAATGCCATTCACTACAGGCGGTCAGACCATTACAGGTGTTCGTGTTGTTTAATTTATACGACATATTTATTTCTTATTTTGATATTTTTATAAAAAATAGCTTTTCTGAAACCCATAGCGCACCAATCTCTGCCAATTTTCTTCAGATCGATTTAATGCCGCAAAACATTCGTTGGCCGGCTCTCAGTTGGGCAAAACCATTTGCAAAGCGACGACTGAGGAGCTTATGGCGCCGAAGAAGAAGCATTTGGACTGTAAGATTCTCTAATTAATTTTATAAACTTGAGCCATAATCGCTGATCATCTCCGGCATCCATTTCGCTTAATTTCAACTCCAAAACTAGAATTCGGCTTTGTGCCAAAATTTGAAAATTTTTTGTATATTAGTCACTTGATGTTATTGTTTTCTTGCTTTAGAATATTTCGAACATAAACAGATTATAATAAAATCATTTTTTGAAAATTTGTCTTCGAATTCGAGTCCAGGGTTCTGATTTGGGCTTAATGGGTACCGGTTCTTGATCAGCGACTCATAAAAAACTTACGAAATATGTTTTTATGGTTATTGAAAAGATTGATTAAAATATAGGATTTAAACTGAACTTAATACAATACATTGGTACGACATTACCAGATTTGCTGCACTGTACGAATGAGCCGAACGTGTCCATTCCGTCCATGGCAAATTTGCTGATCGAAAGGACGCAAAACCCGAATTGGGTTGTCGTCTACAAAGCATTGATCACCATCCATAATTTGATGTGCTACGGAAACGAGGTAACGACCAGCAAATCTCGAAATTGCGAAATGACCCCCTGACCCCCCCCCCCCCGTTTTGTTCAGCGTTTCTCCCAATATTTGGCCTCCTGTAATACAACATTTAATTGGGCCAGCTTTGTGGACAAGACCAATCTTCAGAATGGCGCCATTGCTGCCGGTCTTGGCCAATTTTGGACAGTTTCCGTAAAACCCTAAATTTAGGTTATGACATGTCCACACACGTTCGCCGCTACGGAAAGTACGTTTCGGAGAAGATCCACACTTACAGATTATGCGCCTTCGACTTCTGTAAGGTGAAACGGGGCCGAGACGACGGAATGCTGCGCACTCTCCACACAGACAAAGTAAAGAGACAATGGCACGCGCACGGTCATCCATGGACGGCATTTTCCTAATCATTGCTTATTGTTAGTCTGGCAAACCCGTAAGAAAAAAATTTTCGGCCCCCCCTCACCTCTCTCCCTCCTGGTTACGGCTCTGAGCCTTGGTATCTTCGAAATATAAAAAGGTAAGAATAAGCAGAGGTGTCAGAAAAAACCTTTTTAAATACTACAAAATTGTTTTTTGCTTTCAAACTAGTTCCCTTTAATCTTGGATTGCAAATACTCGGAGTTTGAATAAACCAACAATAAAAGTTGTGGCCTAAAGCATTTCATTCTGCCGAAATGGTTGGAATTTATGTTATTTTGTTCTGTTTTAGTTGCTAAAGACAATGCCAATTCTGCAGGCCCAAATTGACTCTCTGCTCGACTTTCAGGCATTTCTTCTCCCATTATTTCTGTCCATTTTTTGCTGCTCTTTTTTCAGGTTGTCAGTTCAGAGCTGAACAACGGAGTGATCAACTGTTCTTTCATTTTGATGTTTCGCGATTTGATCCGTCTTTTCGCCTGCTACAACGACGGAGTGATCAATTTGCTGGAAAAGTTTTTCGACATGAACAAAAAACAATGTCGCGAAGCGTTGGACCAATACAAAGCATTTCTGGTACATTTATCAGCACAAATAATAGTTCGGAAAAAAATTTGGTTTAGATTCAATATAATTTGAAAAAAGGGTTAATTGGACCAATAAAAGTTTAAGATGATATATTTGGGTGCTCTTCGATTTTCAAAAATCAAATAATGATTCTCGGCAAATTAGGCTCGTCTTGACCGCGTCTCCGCCTTTTTAACCGTTGCGGAGTCCGTTGGCATTGACCGTGGTGAAGTGCCCGACCTGACGCGGGCCCCCGCCTCCCTTTTGGAGGCGTTGGAGTCGCATCTTTTCCAATTAGAGGGCGGCCGAGGAGGCGCACCGAATGCGGCACAACAATCGGCCCAGTCTGTTCAGCAGGTTAAGCCAATGCATTTGAATGAAAAAAGGGAAAATAAATTTCCGCCAAATTTTTTAAATTAATTTCTTCAGATGGTTTCCCAACAAATTAACTCCGCTCGACACGAACAGTTGTTCCAGTCCAACAGCAGCAGCGTTGACGAAATGGCCAAACAGCGCTATTTGGAAGAGGAAAAGGAACGACTGCGCCAATTTGAGGAGCAACGGCGACGCCAACTCCATCAGCAGCCGGGAGGCGGTTCCGATTGGGGTTTGATTTAGACTCGAGTTCTGGCGCGAGATCCGAAACGGACCCGGGCCCCTCCTGCACGGGATTAACCAGCCCATACGTACCAAAGTTCCGACGGTCAAACCAATGAGTTGGGATGTATGGTTTTCTCGCTTTATGAATGCTAGGCCTGAATTATTTGAATAAATTCCATAATCAAAATCTTGCCGGGGTTAAATAATTTTTCCATTGCCTTCGCTTCATGCCCTTTTTGGCTCATCCGTTGGATCGACCAAAGAGACAATACTTGGGTGTTTTATTTGTTTTGGTCCTCCTTTTTTTTGTTTTTATCAATCATTTCATCCCCTTTAGTGCCCACTCCGTCCGCCGTTTCGTCTTCCGCGTTGCCGCCTCCCTCCACAAATCCCTTTGCCGCTTCTGACCTTTTGTGCTTCGATACTCCGCCCAAAAATGGGAATGTCGCCGTCGCTACTGGCCAAATTGAGCCCACAAATCCTTTTGCCATTGTCGCGGAGCTGAACAACCGATCGGCCCAACAAGGCAATTTCATGGGAATATTGTTCTATTTGAGCCTCAATATTGGATTTATTGCAGCTGGGAATAGCGCAAACAAATACTTTTTACATGAGGCAAATACTTTTTAAAACTGGCCGTCAAATGTGCCCCATTAGCTCAGTCGGTTAGAGCGCTGTACTTATAAGTGATGAGCAATGCAGAAGTCGGCGGTTCGAGCCCGCCATGGGGCAGCTATTGTTTTTGCATTTTTTTATGTTTAAAAAGATAATTTTAATTTAAAAGCATACATATGTGTGTACTATAATTAAATTATTTTTTCATTTCTGCGAATTACACTATTATGTCTCAGATTCTTTACATATATCCCTCTCCCCTGCAGCGCCATTACCTCCTCAGCAACATCCGTTCGTCGCCGCGTCCCCCGCGGCGTCCAATCCCTTCCTCCCAGGCGTTTCACATGCTCCGCCATTTGTTCCACAACCGCCGATTGCTCCTCCCATTGTTAACAATCCCTTCGGGGCACCGTCAACAACGCAGCCATTTGGAAGCACACCTTACGGGGCGAACAATCCGTACGCAAACACTGCCGCGGCTGGTGGCGGCACATTTTGGCAACCGCCCGTCTCGCAACAGCAACCACCTGCAGCACTCGGAATATATTCGCAGACACCCTTTTGTAAGAAACTTAATTTAATTTACAAGAGTGGAATTGTTGCCTTTTCCGATTAATTTTCATTTTTTTAGCTGGAACCGATGGGAGCTATTCGACACCGTCGGCTCTACAACAAAACATGGATTACCGTGCGGGCCAATTTGCATCGCAATGGCCGCCGCCGACGACGAACGGCGGGGGCACAGAGAGGGGCAACGGCGGCGGGGAGTTCGACGCGATGGTCGGCCAATTGGGCATTTCGTCGGGTGGCCAACCGCAGCAACAAATGGCACACCAATGGGCACCGCCCTGCCCAAATCAGCAGACGCCGTTTGGAGGTCAATCGGAATTGAAAAACGACCAAATGGTCGAATAATTTTGGTGTACGGTTCTCCGAATCTGTTCATTGGTTCCTATTTTTGCATATTCTGACACTGAAATTTGGCCAAATTATTCTGGCGGTCCTTTTAAATTTAATAAACCCAATTTTTTAGTTTACCCGTCGCTGAACTCCGGAAACCCTTACGGTGCCACGTGATGACTCGCATTTCTAACACAGAAAAGAGACGCCCAACCACAGAAAGAAAACATTGTTAATTTTAAATTGTATTAATCCAATTTCTTCCTCTGTTTCTGTCCCTTTGACAGCGATCGATCGATCGAATGGGCACACTGACCAATCGATTAATCAATCAATTAATTGCTGACATAATTAATTCTAATATTGTGTTAACACAAACATATAAACATGTGCTAATTGTTTCATGGTGGTGAATGACAATTTTCATTTATTTGTCTATGCCCCTCAAAAACGTCGTTTTTTTCCGTCCGTCATTTGAATAGAAAAATAATAATAATTATGACAATACTCTCTGTCCGTTTGCGTTTGTTCCTATTGTACTTCGATCGTTTTCCCCTACCATATACAATATTAGATTATATATATGTTTTGTTTATGTGTGTAACAACAACAGAGAACACAATACAATATTACTGTAGCTTGTGTTGAATGAATGAATGTGTGTGTTCACTGATCAGTGATCACTCATTCGTCGGTGGCAGAGTGATTGTTTCTTCGCTCGCTGATCATCCGCCTCCGATCACTTTTGTTCTCTGTGCTCTCTCTCTCTCCCCCTCTCTCTCTCTCTCTCTTTGCCCTTCCATTTTTGTTTCCCGTTGATTTGAACTTTTATCACACGCACTCATTCATTCATTCACCCGTCGTTCGCAGTTGCTTAAAGTGAATGAATGAATGGCTTTACACATTTAAAATTGGAATGCTTTCGGTCGCTTCGGTTCAAAAATTGGAAAAACTTTAATTTTGGTCGATTGATCAGTGATTTTGCCCATTTTTTCGACTTAAACAAGGCTATTAGATAGGAAATTATATTGACCCATACTTATTTTAAATAAATAAATAAACGGATTGAATTGACTAATTGATCTGTTAATTTTTAATGTGAATGGCATAGGGAATATGTGGACGGACACGAAAGAATTTGGGGAGCAAAAAAAATGGCAGCATTTTTTTGTACAAAAATTATTCGAATTTTCGCGCAAATGGCGGTCTGAAAGTTTTTGGTATGTAAAATGTCAAAAGTGTCCGTTTGTGCCATCCCCGCCGGCGTGAATATATTCCAATGAACAACAAAGTGCACCTTAATTAGACCTTTGGGCGCACACATTTCTTCACGGAGTTTTGGTCAATGAATTGGCCTTAATTTCATCCGTTAGGTCGCAAAAAGTTTCCCTGCCCCCGCCAATTCTCACTTTCCCTTATGCTTTTGACACTTTTTCCCACTGACATCCATCGGTTATCCCTCAAAATTACGCCTCCCCCCCCTTTAAAGGGCAGACAATAAATACACAAATTGATTTTAACATTTTTTGTTCGAATTTCGTTTCGATTTGTCCGTCATTCACTTACAAATCAGTGAGTTCATCAAACAGCAAATCCATTCTTAAAAATGTCATTTTATTTTGTCCAAAGTTTGGGGGGGCGACTTTAAAATGTTTGAATAGGCAAAAAAAGGGCGGCGCTTTGTCCCATCCCTTTGGCGCGCAGTGTTTGGTCACTTTTTGTGCCTGTCTCCGAATTAGCGTCAAATTGGTTTGGCCAGCTGTGCCGCCAATCTGATCGCCACTTTGGCCAAGAGTTGGTCAAACGGATGGCCAAATTGACTGACTGACTGAGTCTTGGATTAAATGAATGTGCTTAACTCCCCCTCCCTCCGCCCGTCCCACCTTCGCAATGCTTCGTTCATTCCCCGGCTAAAACGGAGTCCATTGACATTTCTTCCGGTGGGGCAATATTTTCTTCCCCCTCCCCCCGCCACCAACGCGTGCCATTTATGGCTCCATCGATGTGTTGTCGTCGTTCACCTTTCAACCGGGGGCGGGGAAGGAAGGAAGGAATTGAGAAGAGGGGGAGGGAAGTGGAAGAGACTGATGTGATGAGTGAGTGAGTGAGGGGAAGCGGGGGGAGGGGAAGCCGGAGGGGAGAGGAAGCCATAGGGGGGAGGGGGGGGGATGAGTCAACCGCCGCCGAAGTGATCCATCGGCGGCAACTCAATGGGAGAGGAAGAAGGGGGGAGGGGAACTTTCTTTTGAAATGGAAGTTGGAGGAAGACTGAACGAATAGAATTAACACATTGCTAAAAAAGAAGCATTAGGACAACCAAATTTGTCCCATTTCATCCCCTCCCCCCCCCCCCCTCCCTCCCTTCTTCATTATCTACCACTCTGATTGATCATCATCCGTCTACGCCGCTCTATCTTCCTCTCTCTTCCTCTGATCATCATCCGTCTACGCTTCTTCCTCTCTCTTTCTCTGTCTCTTCCTCTGTCTCCTCATCTCTCTTCCTCTCTCTTCTTCTGTCTCTTCCTCTTTTCCATACACTGTTTCTCATCTTCCCATCTATCTTTATCAGTTGAACCAATATTATTGCATTGGCCTTTTGTCGTCTCTGTTTAATAAGTTCACCTTTGCTGAACAGAAATCGTACAATTTGGGCCAAATATCCGACAAAGCCGTCAAAAGCTCCATGAAGGCCGTCCCGTCATGTATTGGAAAACAACATTCATTTGGCCCTTTCGTTCCCTCCGGCGGCTCCCTCCCAACTCATCCCTTCCCCCTCACCCAATATCCCTCTTTATTTGCGCAAATGTCCCTCCCTCCCTCCCACTGCACAATACCCTCCCTTTTTGGCCCATCCTTTGCTTTTGCCCATTGTCCGTCCCGCGGGTGCTCTTTTGGGCTTTAGCTTGGCTGATGACTATGATGAACTTGTTGTTGCTTTCGGGATCATCCTCAGCCTTTTCCTCCTCCTCTCAGCCAATGTCCCCGTCTCCCCGCCTATCCCCTCCGCCCCTCCATCCCCCCCTCTACACCCGCCTCTCCCTCTCCCCTCCCCGCCCTCTCGCTCCCTTCCTTCCCGCCTCTCCCTCTCCCCTCCCCCCTCCGTCCCTCCCGCGCCTGCCCCTCCGCTTGCCGCCTGCGCTACCCCGCTCTCTCCCTCCCGTCCCCTCTCCGCTTCCCCCTGCCCTTCCCCGACTGCTCCCCCCCCCTCCCCTGCCTCACCCAAATCGCGCCAACGCTTCCTAATTTTGCGCCGCCTGTTTTTTTTCTTTGTCTCTCCTCAAATATTTATAACGGGCGATCGGACGTTTCTTGTTTCATTTTCTCTTCTCTCTCTCCCAACTTTGTCTCTTCACGCAATTTGGTGGGCCAAATGGCATTTTGCCCCATCCCAATTGGCATTTTGTGTTCTCCCCCCTCTCCCCACCCTCCCCCAACGGACATTTATTCCTCCCCTCCTCCCCCCCTCATTTTCCCTTGGCTTGCCAATGTTTGCTATCGCCGCCCCCACAGAAAAGTTGACCAATGTTTGGCACTTTCCGATGTGCCAAAAAGTCCCTTTGCTCATTCCATCTGCCAACATCCTCGTGGCGGATACGAAATTCGATGCCAGTGGAAAAAGTGCCCTTTTGGGGACGATGACAAAGTCCTTCCCCAATTCTTATTGCCCCCGCCCTCTCTTTTTCCAACATTTAAATCCCCCCCCCCCCCTCCAATTTGGCAACATCCTCTCCTCTCGTCTCAACTTTCCTCCCCTTTCCCGCGTCAATTTGGCCTTGTAAAGTCTGCCGATAAACGAATGAATGAATGTCCATGTCCACCCTCTCAGCCAAATCCCTCCCATTCATTCATTGCCTACTCAATCGGAGTGCTGCAATCCAAGTCGGCACTTCCTCCATTCATTCATTCATTCATTCATTTATTCATTACTCCCGCTCACAGACAGTGCCAAAAGCGAACAGAGAGAGAGAGAGAGAGAGAGAGAAGCGAAGAGTTGGCATTATTGGCACACTTTGCCAAACATTCAAAAGGGTTTTCATTACTGTACTGTCTCTACTTCCGTTACAATGCTAATAAGCAGAAATGAACATGTCCGTGAAGTTTTGATCAAGTTTATGCTTATTTCGGTGGCATTGCGAAGATCAAACGGAACTTTTAGGCTGCACTTTGTACGGTTTTATGCAGAGATGGCAAAGTTTGCCATCTTTATCCTCTCTCTCTCTCTCTCTCTCTCTCTCTCTCTCTCTCTATCTCCCCCTCTCTCCTTCCCTCTCGTCGGTTGGGCATTTGCCGGACGATTCATTTCGTCCAATTGGTGGCGGGGATTATCAGCGGCGGCCCCTGCGGGTGTGCCGTGCCAGGTGTGTGTTGTGTGTATGCCCCAAATTGTGCCCCCTCTCTTTTCCCCCGCCAATATTTCTTCCCTTTTTTGGGCATAATGTTCTCTTCTTCACTGTTTGAGTGATGAGAGAATTCTTTCGAATTTAAATATATTATTTTCCGCACTTTTCGCTTCTGCTGATGGAAAGAAATCTCTTCTCTCTCTCTCTCTCTTTTTTCTGCCCAATTTTCGTTGTTCCCTTTTTCTTCACAACCTTTCGTTACGGTATTTGCAAATTGCCCCCATTTTTTTGTGCTTTCGCCCCGCTTTAATTCCCACTCTTTCCGCCGCCGCCGTCGGACAGCCGCGACGGAATTATTAAAATATTTATAATTCGCAGATGGCCAACAAAATGGCCAAGTGGGCCGAAAAATTGGCCCTTGCGCATTATTCACACGAATTTTGGGAGGAGAATTTGGCGGGTGGGGGAAATGAGGTAATTTGGAGGGGGAGGAATATAATGGCAAAATTGGCGGGTATTCCATTCAGCAGCATTTTGACTTTCGAAATTTAAAGCAATTTTGCTTCCTTTTGACCCATTTTTGGAAGTTTATTCCCCCCATTTTGTCGATATCCAATCCCATCAATCTCGCGCAGGGAGAAAAGGGAAATGGGGGGGGGGCAGATGTTGGTTATTTGGAATGGAAGGATTGGATGGGTTGGGTTGGGTTGGCTGTTGCTCTCCAAATCGGGGCCATTCAATGAATGTACTCATTCCCCCCCCCCCCCCCCCCCCCCCCCCCCCCCCCCCCCCCCCCCCCCCCCCCCCCCCCCCCCCCCCCCCCCCCCCCCCCCCCCCCTC
>JAKKIK010000205.1:0-41721 GCA_024500135.1 Heterodera carotae
CAACCACGAGAAAAACGGCAGCGAAAGAAGGTGGTAAAATTTCTGCTGGAGCAACCAGCAACTCGCGTTATTTAACCACCAACCACCTTCTTTCGTTATCAGCGTAACCTAAAAATTAACTTTTTTTAAATTATTTACTGCATTTATGCATAATAATACGGATATGAAGGCTATATCCGCGTAGATCCGACATATGCACCATTTCAAATTTGGAGTTGTTCATTAAAGGATTTAAAGAAAATATTTTTCGAAATGATGGAGATCGGGGTCACGGCCGAGATTATTTGCAAATCCCGGTCCCGTGTTTTGGATTTTGCGGTCAATGCTTTGTATCCCCTTTGGGTCAATTTTCCAAAATTAATTTTAATATTTTTAAAGCCGTAAAAAACATATCATGAGGTCTTCAGGGTCGGTGAATCTGAGTTTAATTCCTCTAAGTGGTTTCAACTCTTTTGGTTTTATTTATTTCTTATTTTTAGGATTCAATAAAAATTTTATTGGCTTTCAAATCTCTTATTTTTTGCCTTAATTTCTTTTATGACTCAATCGGTACTTTTGGACAGGCATATAGCATCCCTACCCCCCTCAGAATTTTTTAAATTTTTTTTATGGGGGTATTGCAACGGTATGGTACGTTTCCGCGCCATTGCCGGATCAGGCACTTTTAGGAACTATAACTTTTTTCTTTGTCAATTAAATCTTACACTTTTGGTATCATTTGAAAGCTCTATGGATTTAGAAGCCAGTAATAAACAGAGATTAAGCGATTAAATTTTATGGAAAAAGTTACAAATGCTTGCTGAAAAGTCAAATTTTTCACCAATTTTATTTTAAATTTTCCAGGTATTTTTCCGATTAGATTCTGCTGTTATAACTTCAAATCCATAGAGCTTTCGAGTAATACCAGATTTAAAGAATTTAAATGACAAAAAAGGCCCTAAAAGTGTCAGGTCCGGAAACCGATCCGGAACCGTCCAGTTCCGGTATTGGAGGAGGCTGATCACGAAAAGCTATCATTGTTGCAAAGCTTACCACTTTTTACCATTTTATCAGCTAAATTTCCCAATTGGGTACTTTTAAGTTCTGTTACGCACCCTCAAAAAAAAAAAAAAAATTCTGAGGTGCCTGCTTTGTGCCGACAAGTACCCCAAACTTATTAAAATTTAATTTTTATTTCCCCGGTGGCACATACATATCGGCAAAGCCAGAGCTAAAAATGCTGGCGAAACAAAATTACTGATAAACGATTTACAATATATTTTGGATGTTGAAAAAACATGGAATTAAAATGTTCTTAATATTTATTAAATTAATAATTTTATTTCACTATTCAGAAGCAATTTAAGTAATTTTGACTCACTTTGTTTTAAAAATTTTTTAAAAATATTTCTACCTTAAATTTTTTGGAATTTTTATAAAAACAGAAAGAGGAGACCTTTCTCTATTTTATAAAATTAATCCCACATTTTTATATACCTTCGCTGAATTTTAGCAGAATTTTAAAAGTTGATGGTTAAGCTTGCAACCCTGGGTAGGGGCAGGGTTGCATCTTAACCATGGTAACATGGTTAGGTAGGTGACCATCAACCATGTTCTTCTGCTCTGTGTTCAAAAACCACCAACCATGATGGTCAAATGACCAGTTCAAATGACCATGAACCCGTGGTTGCTCATTTGCTACGGGTTAACCATCATGGTTGTGGTTATTTAACCATAACCAACGTCTTTCGCTACGGCCCCAGAAGATTTCCCGGCTTTGTTCAAACAAATACGAAGCCAAAATATATCGGACAAATCCCGACAGGATCACACTGTGACAAGGCAAATGCCAATGCCACTAGACACCTTTTGTCTCCTTCAACAGTTGTTCCACAAAACGCCAATTCTGTGGTGCCGCCATGTTTAGCGGCGCACTTTTTACGGCACCATTTGTTGTCGGTGGCATCGCCGTCGGCACTTCCGGTGCCATAGCCGCCGCTGGCGGTGGTTTCATTTGTTGGCACTTTGTTGAACTAACATTGCAGTGATCATCAGCCTGTTGCTGGCGATTCTATATACAAAAGTGAAATGATCAGATCGACCCGTTTGATCTGGCTTTGCTGGCTGAAATCCGCACCAAATCGGATAAGAAAAAGCCGACACCCCAATATCGCATTTTCTGGTAGGAGCGGGATTCAGGAATCCGCCCTATCCCCCTCCCCCCTCCCTAAAAAAGGGGAACCAAGCAACAAAAAAATGTCAGAATGTTCGATTGTCGAAAAATTTCTTAACTTTCTTTAAGCTCGACCAAATCCGAACAAAAATTGACGCCAACCAATCGAAGCGCATCATTTACTTATCAGCTTAAGGTATGCTTAAGGAAGAGCTTAGCGATTGAAAACGCTTCAAAAAAAGAAACTGTTTAAAAAGCCCAAAAAATTGTTGGGCTGCCATTCAACATGACTTTATTCATTTCAAATTTTCGACCCAATTTGGTTCTATTCGGCGTCTGAAGTGGTTTGACTTCTGAATGTTCGATGTTTTTTTTTTTTGGTTTGGTTCGACATTCAGACCGTTCAAAACTCGGTCTCAAGCCCTTATCCAGAAAAAATTTCGGACGGGGGAATTGGTCAACTGAGCGCGCCATTTCAGCGCCGCGCTGAAATGTTCGGCCATTTAAGCGCCAAAAATTTATGGGTCCAATTTATGCTAATTTTTTTCCTGGCTGTGCTATTTTGTCAAAAAAAGATAAATTTGCTTTGTTAACATTAAAAATTTTAAAAATCAGTACCATTGATGGAGAAAAAAAAATTTTTTTTCATTTCTGGGGGGGGGGGGGAATTCCCCCCTGGATACGGGCCTGCTCGGTCTGTTAGGTTAGCCGTTGGGGGTTAGGAGGAACGGCATCAGGAATCAAGCTGTTACGACTTGCCTCATCATTAAAGGGTTCCTCGCCCGACGGCTTCTGGCTGCTGGCCCCCCTATTTTGTGCACTGTTTGTCCGCTGCACAAATGCCGTCGCCGTTGTTGGTGGCGGCACTTCAAGCGCAGCTTGGGCCGGGACGGGCAGAAATCCGCCATATTTGCGCGGTTGAACCGCTGAACAGCCTGGCCTTGGCCTGGGAAATTCTTCCACCACCAAATTTGCTGGTGATGCTGTTAAAAATTGTTTTTTTAGTAATATCCATGTTTGCCCCAGGCCCATGTGTTTTTTTTTAATCCCCCTCTCCACTCAAGGAGGGGGGTTTATTGGGGGGGGGCTTTATTTATTTCAGCCCTCCCGGATAAGGTGGGCTCTATTAGAAGGGACATTATTTGAGCGGGCGGTACTTATTACACACAAAGTTGGCTGTGTTTTGTTAGAGGGGGGAGGGGGTCAAATAGAGGGAGGGGGGGGGGGGACTCTAATAATGAACTTTACACTTTATTACAAGGGGGGGGGGGCTTATTTCATATGGTTTTTCCAAAAGTTTCTAAGGGCAATATTAGAGGGCGGTGGGCTTAATTATAGGGGGGAGGGCTTAATTATAAGGGGGGCTTAATTATAGGGGGTCATTTTTATTTATTCGCACCATTTGTTAAGTGTCGCCTAATTAATGGTGAGTTTTGTTGTTGTTGCTGCTGCCCATTGGTGGTGGACGACGATAATTCGGCGATTTTGTCGTCCAATATTTGTACATTTATGGCATTTGTCACCAAGTTTTGTGCCGAAAGAATTTTTGTGTCGATGAACGAAGTGAACATCTGGCAAAAATGAGACGATTTTATTTCATTGTTATTTGTCCAAGGATTATGGTTAAATTGTCCATTTAAGACAGTTTGCACAAAAGTTTAATTGAAAGACTTTAATAAATAGACACAATTTCGTCACTTTATCAATTCCTCCCCTGACAATTCAATTTTTGTATAAAGTGCCGACAAATCTGTCGCGACAATGGAACAAGTTGACAATTTGTATACCTTGTCCCGACAGATAATATGTTTGCTGTGAAATGTCATTTTCTCAAAGTCCATATTATCCCACCAAAAATTTAGTCATTTTGTCTAGGCAATGGACAACTTGTCTATTTTATGAATTGACACATTGTCACCTGTGTTTCAAGAAAGGCACTCAAAAAGGAGAGCACAGATTCGGGTTGGTCAACCAGGAATGAGATTTTGTCAAAGTTTGCGGTCGACTCCCGAAACATTCGGCCACCACCGGCGCCGCCATTTTTGCGCCGACTTTTCGGCACCGGCACAATGCCAACATTGTCGGTGCCCGCATGGAGCAAATAGCCATCATAGGTGGAGAACAGTGACACAAAATGGTCGAGGAACAGCGCTCGAATGGCAGCGTTGAATTGAAGGCCCTTAATTTCATTTTTGGAAATCCCAAATTTATGTGCCAAGAATATTTGGTTGAGTTAGGGACAATGTGCCAAAAATTTTGAATGGATGCATATATGTTGAGTTGGAGGTCCAAATAATGCCAAATTTGTGTGCCAAGAATGTATTGGAGGACCAAAATGCCAAAAAAAAAACTGGAATTTCAAATATGAATGCATTTATATTGAGTGGGAGGTCAAAATAATGCCAAATTTTGTGTGCCAAGAATGTATTGGAGGACCAAAATGCCAAAAAAAAAAAATTATGGAACGCCTAGCAACTATGCATGAATTGATTTGGAGCCGCCCAAAATGCCATGGAATGACAAATTGCAATTGAACACACCCAAAATTTATACATAAAACCCCAAAATAAAAACCCATGGAATTCTATTAGAGAAGGGTTCAGTATTTTCTCTAAATAGAATCTCAACCCCTCCTATAGAACCACAATGCCTCCAATAGAACCACAAACCCATCCAATTGAGCAAACATATTCCTCTAATAGAAACCCCACATGGGAAGATGAGTATTTTTGTAAAAAATAAAAGCCCCGGGGCACAGTTAGAGGAGGACGATAATACTACTATTTTAGCATACCTATGTCCATATTTGGCATTTTTTTTAATCCAAAGAAAAATACAAAAAACCGAAAAAATGCACAACCTAAAAACGATCGCTTAATTTTATAGACCCCCAAAAATTGGATTTGTTACCCAAAATTTATAAATCTGGTCAATATTTTATGGCCATATTTTTTGGTGCTAGCCCTGGATTTGTTACCCCAAAATTTATAAATCTGGTCAATATTTTATGGCCATATTTTTTGGTGCTAGCCCTGGATTTGTTACCCCAAAATTTATAAATCTGGTCAATATTTTATGGCCATATTTTTTGGTGCTAGCCCAAAATATTTACCCTCAAATAAAATGTGTGTACGCCGCCGGTGTTGTCCAACTGCAGCTGTTGCGGATGATGCTGATCAGCAGCAGTTGCGGCTGATCGGCTGCCCAGCAGCAATGTCTTGATCGCGTCAATGATGCGATTCTGTCGTGGAAAGGACGGCAAATCTTCGGGCACCTCCAACTGACGCGAGTCGACGTCCAACAAGCAAATGTTACTCTTGGAAAAAAAATGTGGTAGAAAATGGTCGTCATCATGATATTATAAATGAGTTTGGCGTCTCGTCAAAAAATGTTTCATGTTTCATGTGCTCCCGGGTTCAGCGGAACCTTGGAAAGGAATCCTGGGTCCAACGGGACCGAGAATTTTGCAAAAATTGCGAAAACCGAAGCCAGGACTCCCGGGTTCAGCGGGACCGGGAAACAAGAAAACCGGGAATCCCATTTTAAATCCTGGAACCGGGACTAGTCCCGGTAACAGTGATGAGTTTGTCCATCAGATATTTGACGATCACCCCAATCAATCCTCTTTTTCTGGTTACGAGGTTGCCTATATCCGTTGCGATCAGCAGACCTTACTACAATCAATAATGTCAATCAAAATCAATACAATCAATAATGTCAATCAATGCCAACTTGGTACAGCTGCTGTTTGTTGGGCATCTGTTGCTCGCCAACGCAAATGCCCATCAGCCATGGGATGGGCGCCTCCAAAAATTTGAGTTGAGTGTGCGGCAAAATCGGGCAGTACGGCATTTGCCAACAAAAGGGGAACACCAGGGCGGACAGGCACTCGGCGATCAGCATCAAATTGCGTGCATCTGAGAGACAGTGAATGATGGAAGATTTGGATGCCAAATTTAGACTACTTTTGACAAAATGCCGAAAAAATCTTAGACAGTGATGAATGACTTGGATGCCAAATTTAGACTAATTTTGATAAAATGCCGAAAAAATCTGAAACAGTTATGGATGATTTGGATGCCAAATTTAGACAGAAATGTCCAGAACTTAATTTCGGGCAAAATAAAATCTGAAACAGCAGTGATGGATGATTTGAATAGCCAAATTTAGACCGAAATGTCCAGAGATTTTAATTTCGACAAAATGCCGAAAGAATTTAGACTGAATATCGGGGACAAATTAGACCAGAGGTCCCATCGAAAATTATCCAAAATAAGCCAATCACTGGTTAAAAATAAGCTTTTGGGGTCAAAAATAAGCCAATTTTTTTAAACGATGTTTTGAGGCTTAATCTCGCATTTTACTCAACAAAATCGGCATTTGCAACCTATTTCTCACATTTTTTTGAGCAATTTGAGGGCTTGAAAACAAAAAATCAAAATTATTTGGGTGGGAGGAGGCGGTGCCGATAGGCGCCGCCGGGGAAAATTTGGAAGAAAATGACTGGATTTGTTAACAAATTTTGGTCCTTTTTTCATGTCCTTTTCATTTTTTGAAGGCAAAATTTAACGATTTTTAGAAGATAAAAATCGGAATTTTCTTTGGGTTCGCAAAAATAAGACACAAAATAAGAATAAAAAGAAGAAATCATTAAGAGGAATTGATCCGGCGGTGCTTTATGCACCGACGGGAAATTTTTTTGAATATTTAAGTGAATCTTGTTAAGATTTTGCATATAAAATCGCTTCAAAAAACATTTATTTCAAAATTACCATTCAAAATCGGAGTTTTCCCTTGAAATCCCAAAAATAAGCCAAAAATAAGCACAAGAAGCTGAAATAAGCACAAATCTTACAAATAAGCACAAATGGGAGCTCTGACTAAAACATATGCAGGATCGTGCACCAACACAACCGAAGAGATAAGAGAAACAAGAAAACATTTAAGAAACAGACAATACAATAATATTAAAATATTTGTAAGGACATGTTCAGAATGATAAGCGCAATATATATAACTTAATTCTATTATATTCAACAACATAAATTTAATAAAAACGCTAAATTATTATGTGTTATTATTAGAAAAAAAGTCAAATATTAAAATCCAGAATTGTAAAATGAACATAATCGAAATTAAAAAGATAATCATCAAAAGGAAAGAAAAAATTAAAAAAGGAACAAAAAGTTTGTCTATTTTTAAAAATCTCAGTTAAAAAAAATGATTTGAAAATATTGGGTACAATATACTAAGCACAAGTCAGTGGAACATTTGGACATGTGAAAGTGATTGGAAAATATTTTTTAAGATATTCGAAAAAGGTCTTACAAATGGTCGCACGGGTCTGATTTTTTGCCACAGTTTTAACCTCAAATTAAAAACAAACTCGAGTAAATATGCTAAAAGAAACAAACAACAATATTTCTGTTTATAGTATTAGACAATACTATTTTGCAAGGGCCATATAAATAATATGCGTAATCACAAAAAATAATTTTCTTCAGAAAAAACAATGAAAAAATTAATATAACCCAAAGAAATTTAAAACAGCATTAAAATCTATTTTTAAATCTTTTAGCTACATGTAATAAAATTATAAAAATTTTTTGTTATAAAAAATTAAATTTAAAAATAAATGAAAATTAATAAATACTAGTTTTGCACAAGGTGCAACCATTCCACAAGCCTCGGAAAAACTCCGTGTCGCCATCTCAAAATCTAAAATTATCCAAAGATATTGTTTCGACGAAGAAGCAGTAAATTAAAATTTTATAAGTGTCAATTTTATTGAACATTTAACAATTCACCAGATACCATTTTTCCACATAGAAAGATATCTGACGATACTAGATCTTTTCTTTATAATTAAAAAGCAGACTTTCTTCATCAGGGATGCCGCGGGTTCAGAAAAATATCGGTCGGGTTTCTTGTTGGCAAAAAGAACGGGTTTCGGGTCACGCGTTTTGAATAATCCGCGGCAACTCTGGTTTACAGATTAAATAAATTAGGAAATATTTTGACAAATGAAATAAAAAATTACAATGCTTTTTCCATAATATGCGTTTTAATGGAAATGTTTCGAAAACAGGTCAAAAAAGGTTTATAATTAATCTTTTTGTTGTTCCATTCGTATTTTATTGAATTATTTTTTAATAAGTTTTTAAGGGTAATTATTGCTTATAAAAACACTAGAAATGACATGACCTAGCGTGTGAACAAAAAACGCTTTAAAAAATAATGAAGCAAAAAATACCATTTAAACAATTAATATTGAATATCAAAAGTAATTACTATTTAAAATGCAAAAAAAACTCGCATAAATAGATTTAAATGCTTTTTTAATTTAAAATTGTGTTTGCCAAATAAATTCTTTTGACTTAAATTGCAATATTCATATAAAATGACGGACACCGGAAGTGATTAAAAAGATCAAAATAGTGAATGTATAGATAAATTACATATGCCATTTTGCGACTAGTTTCGATCTATTAAATATAAAACACCTATTCCACTTGGATTTTTGTTGATTAAAAAAAATTTTTGGTTTTAGAAAGTCATGAAAAATTCGTGTTTTGAAATTTTAATGCCTATTTTGGTGCTTTTTTGACATTTAGAGCCCTTTTCGTGCTTTTTTTGAGTTTTTTGGTGCCTTTTAAGGTGCCATTTTTCACGTCTTTTTTTGACAGCCCTAATCATAATCATCAACACAACCACCAGCATCATTAACGCTAATTGAAAACGTCGACGCAGACCTTTTAACAAATTACAGATAGAACAAAATGTAAATATATTAAATTTATTATATAAAATTTTAAAGCACTTGATCTTTCAGGTTTAACGGTTATAAAAGATAATAATAATTAATATATTTAAAAATTTTTAAATAATTAATGAAAATAACACTGTGTATTAAGCTATTAAAAATAAAATGAAATCTAAATATATAAATAAAAATAAGAATATAATACCAGAGAGTCATAAAAAACCAGCGAAATGACAGCGTTCGCAAAGATGTGGTCGTAGAAAGAACACGTAACAATTGTTGCAGGCATAAGCATCGGATCAACGTTAATACACGCTTTACAGTCTAATCAATAAAATTTTTACAACCATTTTCTGAGTTTTTTTTTATTTAGTGCGCATCATCGACTAGTTTAAAAAAGTATCCAAGAAGTTGCAATAAAAATAAAGCAAAGTAACGATTTTCTTAAAATACAGACATTCAAAAAAAAATTAATCAAAAATAAGCATACTCAATATGTTACGGCAAGAAGTTTACTGTAAATATATTTAGCTTGTGGCTTAATTAAACAGACTTCTCATGATTAACGTTTAAAAGTGTCAAATTCATATAATATTCAAAAACACCAAATACCATTTGTCCAGATAAAAAGATATTTGACGCCATTAAACATTTATGTACTTATAATTAAAGAATAAACTTTAATGTAAATTTATAAATGATAAAATATATACAGATATATCTTGGTTTGCAAACGATGACACTATGTAGACTCCAAAGGAATTTTTTAAAAGAAATTCCAAAAATGCCTTATTCATCTACCCAAATAGGCAATTTTAAATAAAACTTTAAATTAGTGCCACAGATAAATTCGCGCTGAGCGAAATGATTGAGCCCACAGTTTGTTGACGGTACCGACAAGTTTTGGCACCAAAATTGTGCTACATCGTATTGTGCGTGACTTGCTTAAATTCTTGATTTTTATAATGAAGGCACTATTTAACACTATTTAATATTAAAAAACAAATGATAAAACATATAAAAATATTTATCCAAAAGATTAATCTACAAAAACACTTAGCTATAAAATTGCGTGTAGTGTTGTTTTCCAACTTTTGAAATAAAAATTAATTTATATTTTATTTAATAAATTATACATTTCACATACTGTATTTTATATCTTAAACACAAAGAATTCAATAAAAAAAATGAAAAGGCCCTTCAGTGGGGGTATCCCTCCATAGGCTCAAGCACTCGAAGAGAATTGATCAAACTACCTAAGTGATTGTTTCTAAATAAATGTTTATGAATATTACCGTAAAAAAGTTATCAATAAAGTTAAGAGATCAGAAATGAATACATACAAGGTTATGTAATAAAATAGATTAGAACCAATTTCTAAAACCCAACAACGAACATTGACCGTGCCATGGGAGAGTTCTACTAATTCGAAACAAAATCTACCATTCCTATAATTTTTTAAAACATAAGTATTTTCATTATGCTTGTTAATATAAATATTGTGTACAGTTTCTAAAAACAACTAAAAAAACTGAGCAGGAATAAAAAAATTTCAGGTATAAATAAAATTTTTTGAAATTGTTTTATTCTATAGTTCCTTTGAACCTTTTCGGAATATGTCTTTAATGCTCCCAACTGTAAAAGATATCGAAACATTAGTAATTTTTTTATGGTAAAACAAAAATTAGCTGTTCACAACTTTAAAATTTATCTTCATCAAACCTACAGAAAATTTAATAATGTAAAAAGCCTGTTTACAACGTTATTCAATTTGTTTCTTCAGGTTCTATGAACAAAAAGCAAAGATTTTTACAAAACACTTAATTTAATTGCGGCAAAGTTGATGTAATTGCAGGCACTGATGAAAAAAAATCTAAACGACAAAAACGATAATATTACGATTAAACCGTGTATATTGCAGATTAAACGAAATTAAGCTATTACTCTGCTTTAATATACCAATCCATGGATAAGCCAAATCTGAAATAAATAATCAAATTTATGAAGTCGAAACAAACCACATCAAGCCTGAAGAACAAGTATTATGTTTTCATTTAATATATTTTAATGCATCTATCAATTTAGATATCTGGTGATAATTTAATTGGGTGCGCGCCGAGATCTTTTTTGCCGCTCAACCGACCAAGTAAATTAAAAAATAAATCTAAATTTATCAAACAATAATTTTTTATCCTAACTTTAGTACTCGAACACAATTTTAATGCGCAAATATTTAATTATAAACGATAAATAATTACTCCTATTTTTTATAAATATTTTAATAAAGTAATTGAAAATCTAATTGTTAAACAAAACAAATTTTTCCTAAAATCAATAATAAATTTAAATGCATATAAGAAATTTTACGCTTAAAAATTCTAGAAAAGATATCAAAGCTAAATTACAATTAAAAATAATAGAAAAATAAAATAACCCTATTTAGCAAATTAAATACTCAGTTATTTTGGTTTAGATCATTTATTCAATAAAAATAGGAATTTTGCTTAAATAAAAATTTCCAGGGATTATTAATGCTCAGAAGAGGCGCACCAGATTACTTGTAAGACTTTTAAAAATAAAATTGCAGTTACGAAAAATAAAACCAAGAACATAATTACTATGCATTTTTGGATATGCTATAAACCAAAAAAACAACCAATTTCTTAGCCTATTGGTATTTATTAACACAAATTACCATTAAATAGAAATTTCCAGAAATAAAGTAAATTGAAAACGAATAAAAATATAGGTTAAAAAATTGTGAAGAAACAATGGACAAAGCCCAAGGGCCGGAAGAAGTTCGCGATACCAAAGGAATCATAAGCATGAGTTTTTAAGTATGCGAGACAATACATTTTAAACAGCATTCTGTATTTCTACAACTTAAAAAAGTGACCACCTCTTAATAAATGATTTTTTAAATCAAATTTATTTGAAAGTGATGAAATAAATGACCAAAAACTGCTTGCGCAATTTAAAAAGCAAATTGTCATAAAATGGGAAATCTTGAAAAATTAAACCCCAGGTTTAACAAGAAGACATATAACAAACCTATAGATGTACATTTGGCTCTATCTAGAAAAATTAGTTTTCGTGTATTATGGGAGCCATATCGCTCGATTGTTCCAATAAATTTTTTGTAGATAATCGACATAATGTGTTCTCATATAAATGTAATTATAAATTGAATAACCAAAACATTTCTCCGTTCTCAGTAAGAATTTAATGAAAGGGAACGAGTAATATTTAAATTCCATTACGATCAATTGAAAAATTATAACTTAAATAACGAAATAAATAAATTTTACCCAAATAGTGGTTGACGGACAAACAATACGAGCTCTACTCTTCTTGACATGGGATTGACAGAAGAGAAGATAAAATATATATGTATATATAAGAAGACTTATCAATACACGTTTTAAAACATTTTTAAAACAAGAAGCTACGAATCATTTTAAGTTTTACTTCTAAGTATTAACAGCAAAAGAATGAATATCAATACAAATGCTAAAGTAAATAAATTTATTTCGAAGCATTAAAGATTTATTATAAAGCAAAAAGACTATATTTGAAAACAAAGGTATTGGAAACTATAACTCAATTATGCTTTAATATTTATTTAAAACCGTTTATAATCCAACGGTCCCCCCAGAATGTGGGCATACTTACCATCTGAAGTGCATAGTCCTGAGTCTGTTATTACGACATAAAATTAGAATAAAGTGAAATTGAATAGAAGACAATAAATTAAATTATTTATCAGGGAATAAAAGAAAGATTTTAATAAAATGGTATTGCGACATGAAAGCAAAATGAACTACTAAATGACATACAAATACGAAACAAAAAGGAGTGGTTTAATGAAAACGTTAAATTAAAAATTAACAAATCAAGGCATTTAAATTAATTTTATGAAAAATGGTCTTTAAAAAATCATATGCAAAAAGGCTATCAATTATATCATGAGACCTCAAGTCCACAAATTAACAGGAAATTGGGAATTTTGCTTAGTTTAAATATATATTTAAGAGAAGATTATGTGAATGAAAAAGATTATCACGAAAAAAAGTACACGGTCAGAAACCCAAATAAGAATAAATAATGAGGTTATCAATAGAAATCAACGTGCCCCAAGGAAGGCTGTAACCGACGCGACTTTGAGAGAACGGAATACATTGATGGCAAATTCGCAACATCTTCAGACAAGACAGCAACATGGATCTCCAAATGACCTTAAACATTGAAATATCATGTTAGAATAAAAGAGATTAAATAAAAATAATTTGTGTTTCAAATAAGGTCACCTAAATAAAAATAATTTGTGTTTCAAATAAGGTCACCCTTTTTTGTTTAAAAAACTGCCGAGATAAACAACGATTTTTGGATCGCAAAGCGCCGAAAAGAAAAAGATCGGCTTTAGGCATAAATAACCTTTGTTTTAAAACAAAACATTAAATGGATGGCTTTTACTGGACCTAGGTTTCCTAGACATGACTATAAAAAAAGAAATCTAAATTAATCAAATTGAGTTCATAATTTATCATTACAAAAAAATTTAAAAAATCCTTATTTGAATAATAAATTAACAACTTAATAAAAAGAAATGTCAAAAAATTCAAAGAACAAATGTTACGGACCAAAAAACACAGAAAAGTTTCTTGCTGAAAGTTGATCATCTTTAAAATTATTTTTATTATTTTATACAATTCTTTTTTGGTTAACGAATTTTTCAAGAAAGATGATACGATACAGATGTTGTGCTTGCCGAGTTTTCAACTAGTTAATTTGGCAAAGTGCAATAAAAAATGTAATGAAAATTTTAATTTAAAAAATACATAAGCAAATATAAAAAAATTATTTTCAAGCGTGTAATTTATCTATTTTATCATCGTACGTAAGTATCGTAAATCTTGAAACATGAATAAAAAACAAAAGATGTAAAAAACTAATGTTCAAAGAAAGACCAATTAAAATTCAAAATAATTACATGTATAGGCAAGTAAATATTCTGATGTTTAACGTTTATAATTTCAACTGCTTCATCTGCCTTTATACTTGCAGATCCCTATACAGCTTCTTAACTAAAGATTTGAGACATCAGCTGTTATTGAGAGAGTAAAATTTATTTCTGAACATATTAATATTATAAAATGCAAAAAGAGTAATTATTTTAGACAGTCATAAATTTATTAAGTAACCTTTAATGCAAAAGAAAAAAGTTCATGAACAAATTATTAACTGCAAACAAAATGAGCAAGCGGCAACATTAGATGCTTATGCCGCAATGCTAGAATAAAATAACTTAAAATAAATTGACAAATATCGCGCAACAAACAATAATCCAGTAATTTAGCAAATTTAAAAACTCTTATTACATTACATTGTCACTTCAACTAATTTTGTGAAATACAGAGTTTTTGGATATTAATAAAGCTGTTGAAGGCATTATTCAGTTAGCCATATCTATTAAACATTTTGCATATAAAAAAACAATATAAATTAATTGTAAAAAGCTAAAATTTGAATTATTTAGAAAAATTTCTTTAAAATCAAAATTAATTAAATTGAAATTAACAATTATTATAATAATAGTATATTTAATAAAGATATGGACTTACAACGAAAATCGCAAGAGGAACAAATCCATCGGATGGTTGATTTATTACAAAATTAATTTTAACGCCAAAACACACTAAGCCAACATTTATATTTTTTTTAAAGACAAAACAAAATCTACTTTGGTGAAATCTACAAATATAAATATTGTGGGTACAATATAACTGGTTTTATGAGCTTGAGGGTAAAAAAATTTTAACATTAGATGAATAATTAAAACCCCTTACAACTTATTAAAAACTAATTTAATTTAAACCGGTGGAAATGTCGAACTGTTTCAACGGGCATATTCCAAATTTATTTACATATATTAAAGCAATAACACAATACCAGCCAAATAGATCAATTGTCATTTGTTACAATGAAAATTACCCATGTCAAAAACCAAAAAAATAAAAAAACATTTTAATATTCATAATTGCTTCGAATAGATAGGCTTACAACAAATTTTGCGAAGCAATTCTGCACTAATATTAATTCTTCTAACGACATTAGCTTTCGAAAAATATTTGTGGAACGATATCTGTCAAGGAAATTGTCTGTGCCTCGGTACACACCGATTCAAAAAGTTAAAATGCATTTTAACTCAAAGTCAATAAATAAAATAATCCACATGAAGGCCCTTCGACAAGCTTAATTTGACAGTATGAACCGGTTTCTCCGGAGTACACAATGTGAAGACTGGTCAATATTCTGCAAGTAGAGACGACCAGGTTCTTTTTTTCCTGACCTTGATTAAAATCGAACGAACAAAACAAAAAATAAATATCAACAAAATTCCAAAATGAAGACAAAAATTAAATCCCAAAAATGGCTATTATTTTATTAGAGCTTCATTGTTGATAAGTAAAAATAATTAATTTAAAAAACATTGTATCAATAAAATACATTACATAAATTATCAGTGATCTTATTCATATTAACGCATAAGAATTACATATTTAATTTCACATAAGTCAACCAACTGACTATTTAAAACAAAACTTCAATGGAAAATCCGATAAATATATATATATTTAGAAGAATTAAGAATAAATAAAAGAATAGAATACTAAATGCAAAAATATTAAAGCACTAAATAACGAATAATTATCAAATGATGGGATATGACAAAAAAATACATCACCACTTTCTCCCATTTGTGCTGACAGGATTTCAGGTTCATCACGGATCAGTTTATTCTTAATAAATGTTTATTTAAGAAAACCCACGATTTAATTTGTGCCTATTTATGTGCTTCAATCTCCAAGTAAAAATATATTGCTTTAAACTAAATGAAGATTAGAATAAACTTACAATCTTAATAGAAAATATTACAAAAGCGAGCATATTATTTATTTTTAATCCCGATTTAATTGGAATTATTTCAATACTTTAAAGGGCGACAGAAATAAAGTAATTTAATAAAAAAAATTACAAACCACTAATTTTGTGACAAAGTCTTTTCCAGTTCGTTTATTATAACTTTTTAATTAAGTATATTTACTTTTGCTTCATTGAATAGTATTGATCACTAATATAATCTTGTCAAATTTTATTCCAATTTATCATATATGATACTTCTAGTTGATATTCTAACCAATTATGAATTTATATTACCATTTTCTCATTCACGATACGCAACCGGCATCAAAGTATCATTGTATAAATTAATGTGAAATTTCATTGAAAATTTTACTCTTCAGCTTTTTTCATAAATTTTTGAAATATACATTACTTTTAATAATTTTTTGTAATTTTATGGTCTTAATTTAGTTTAACCATTAAAAATTATTTATTTACATATTCCTCTTCATTATGATTACAAGTGTACCGGAACCTTTTTTTTAAGTCCCTGTCGCTTGGAAAACTTTCATATCCGATTAGATGTTATCTAGATTCCCAGTTATTATGTATACAAATAGTGCAACATTTACGCTAATGGAATCAGTTGAATTAAAATTAATTTTAAGTAGTTGACAACATTTAAGAATAATTTTTTGCTTTATCACTATAGATGCATTCGGCTTTAAATCTTGTTAAATAATTTCTTTAGAAATTATAATTAATGCTTCTTTTAACATTTAAATTTCACTGAAATAACAAACAAATTTTTATTAGCTGGTGAGTGATTCTATTTGTAACATCACAATTTGATAAGCATTGATATAAAACCTTAGTTTTAATGTTGACTAAATTCTTTTTTTTTATGTTTTTTAAGTCATTTTTTGATTTTATTTTTATTGGATTCCAATTTTCCATTTTTTTCGCGTAGATGCATAGGTTTTCCGCAAATGTTATTGTCAAAAATGCTAATTCGCTAACTCTAGCACAATACCATTACAATTCGCGCAAATTTGTTTTCCTTGAAAAGATAAAGAATTCTGCCGAACAAGGAATGTACTTTAATCTAAGTTTCGAAAATGCAGCTACAATAATGCAGGCTATGATTTTTTGATTATAAAATTGATTTAAATTATTTTTAATGTTTTATTAGACGATTTAGCTTATATCAAATATTTCTTGCTTAGGTGAAATCCTCCATGGCATTTTAAAGAATTACAATCTAAATTTTTTGAATTCATAATTTAAGAGTCGATGGTGGCTCAAATGTCAGCAGCGCCTTCAAAAAACCAAATTATTCGATTTGAAGATTTGTACATTATAGAAAGATAAACGTTTTAATGCTATTTTAAGATTTCTTATTTCAGCGCATTATACACTTTTTACTAATGTTGATCTTATCAAAAAATATTCTTGAATTTGTTTAAATTTAAAGCATTTAGCTGATAACAAATCTTGTAACTTCTCAATTTCTAAAACTATTCTGTAATACAGATATTTTCCTGACTTTTTTGATCAATTACAATTGGATATTTTATTTTATTAAAGTTAATTTAATAAATTAAGTGCGAAATTATATATTTTTTTCTTTAATCTTATCCAGTCCTTCCAAATTAATAGTTATTTATTTGTTACTACAGTCTTGACATAATTTTTGCGTATATATTAAGTTACCCTAGATTCATTAAAACAAAAACCTTTGACTTAGGCTTTTTGAAATTTTTAGCAAAATATTTATTTAAATTTATTCAATACTCTCAAAATAGTAGTTATTTATTTATTAATATAATTTGACATAAATAGCGTATATACCAATTTACTATAGACTCATTAAAACAAAATGATTTTATAGAAAATTTAAGATGAATTTTTTTATTTAAATTTTATGTTGATAGGGTCTGCCAGCTTTGTCGAATAACAGGTATGTTCTTTGATTTACAATTTATTTAAAAATTATATTTTTTTGTGAATTCGAAGCTGCCTTTCATTTTTTCCATTTTAAAATTCATTATAAAAGTTTTATTGCGTAGCTTTACTCTTCATTTGAAGTTTGAATTATAAGGTTTTTGCCAATAAGTTGCTAGTATTTTACTTTTAGGAATATTTTTATGGAATCTTTTATACTCGGATTTAGTTTTGATATTTTTTGTTGCACTTTTTGTAGCGTGACTAGGTTAGATCATGAGTTGAATCAAATTTACTAGAATTCTGCTCCTTCTTTCGATCCAAAATAAAGCCCAAGTCTTGGTTTTGTGATATTAATAAAAATCGTGATATCGTGTAGCTTCTTCTCTCCACTCTTGCCAAAACATTTTTTCCCATTAATTCACGGCATAAGCGTTAAATGCTTTAAAGCTAAATAGAAAATTTGTTTATTGGAAAGTAGTAATTACAGAAAATAATTTTAGTCGTTAATTGAGGTGTAATTTCAAGCCAATTTCAGAGATATTTTGTGGTTGTTTTTTATTGCATAAATTTATTTTCAGAATCGGGGGTACAGTTTAAAATATAAAGAATAGTATCTCTTTTAATTGATTATATAATTTAATCATATTCTCAATACTATTTTTAGTTAAATCGTTAATATTTAATTTAGACATTTATTTTTTATATCAGATTTGACCAGCTTATTTATTTTTCTACAGTTAAGTAACTATGTTTCTAAAATCATTTGGTTTATATTTAAATACTAAAAATATTAATTAATTTAAATAGATTGCTGCCAATTTTTCTTTTGAAGTTATCATTTAATCATTTTTTGGACTCATTTTTCTTTACTTTGGAGGCATTAATTCTCTCTTTTCAGGAGTTTGGAATTCAAGATTGCGAAACCGGGTGACAATTCAATCTAAAAAGTGCATAATTTTATTGGATAATAATTTGAAGTATTTATAATTTTCGGCTGTTGATACAGAAAAATTAATCGTCCCCACAGCGTCAACGCAAAGTAATTCCGCTTCCTCGTGGCACCCTCGTCAAAATTCAGCTTGTCCCTCGCTGGGGGCGATAGGCTTTTGTTTTTACGATGTATGTATAGATAAAAAAACATTTATTATAGCGCACGAACTTAGAATGATTTGAACTATTAAAGGACTGAATAAACACAAAGTTCCCGAAAGATCTTTACTTTAAACGATCAAACGACTCACTCCTGACTTATATCTGGGAACTACTTGTGTCATTTAATTAAAGTAAATATGAAAATTAATTCAGCATAATACTTGCATTAATGTAATAAATAAGCTCTGGCAACCTTGTAACAGAATTAGCGATTTTGAATTCAAATCTGAGTTACTAAGACGTAGAGATTTTATAATAGAAAATGAAAATGTTTTTAACCTTTTTTTGCTTATGTAAAATAAGCTTTTCATAATTTTATACTGGTTAGTTTTACCTTTTTTTTAATTTGTTTTCATTATAAATCAAATTGAATTAGTAAATGTAAATTCAGTTCTCGTTCGTGGTAAAAAAGATCAGCGGTGCGCGACAAAGCTGTCCAATGGAGCAATATAATAAATTCAAAGGATTCAAAATTCCAAAATTCATTTCAACGAATTCAATTTACATATATGTTATTCAAAACCTACTTGTAGCCCGTAAGATGGAAATTCCTCGTGACATTATTAGTAAAAACCGGTAAAGAATCGATCGCTGACATAAATCCATAAAAATATTATATTTAAGCTTTTTGACAAAATTAATCTATGGAAAAATAACAAAACAAACCACAAATAATATCTTTAAATTAAGCCAATGAGAATAAAATTTTGCGACGCTTTTTTTATAAAAAACTAAAAATAAGAATGAACTAAAGGTATCAAAATATATAGAAAATCATTACAGCGTATTTCTACTTTTAAATTGCCTAAGACATGGATTAAAGCCGAATACATGCCAAGAATCTCTACAAATAATGATACACTCGAATAACACCGATTAATCGAAATAAAACTAAGCCCAGTTCGAATTAAATTTTGAAATTATAGAAATATAATAAACATTTTTTGGTTAAAAACATAATTATTATAAATCAAATCAATGAAGTTAATTTTGTCAAGGTTGAGGGTATCAAAACAAAAGTAAAAATTTCGTAAAAAAGAAATAAAGTTGAAACGATAGTGAGGATGTATGTATTTTCGATGTTAAGCAAAGATATGCCGCGAAAAAATAATAAAATGACGAATTTGAAGTAAAAGTGGCAGCGATTTAAAAAATGATTATTTTAAGTGAAAATTATCCGGTTTTGCAATCTTAAATTTTAGACTCCTGAAATTTCCTCCAACTTAAAGAAAAAACTCGAAAAATTTTTTTTAATCAAAATAAAAATTGACAACTATACTATTAAAAGAATAAAGGCCTAATATCAAACAAGTGAATTTTAAAAAATTTGATTTCAAAAAGGGATTTTTAAGTCAAATAATGAGCTACTATAAACTAAAGTTAAATCTTAAAGATTTTGTTTGATAGATTAGCAAACTTCCTTCTGTTATTTACATAAATTTCAAATCTAAAATAAAGTTAATTAAAAAATAAATATCACTAAATTCTTTACTATA
Source organism: Heterodera carotae (assembly GCA_024500135.1). Classification (NCBI taxonomy): domain Eukaryota; kingdom Metazoa; phylum Nematoda; class Chromadorea; order Rhabditida; family Heteroderidae; genus Heterodera; species Heterodera carotae. The sequence goes on from JAKKIK010000205.1 coordinate 20,414, forward strand.
AAACCAACAAATATCAATTAAATAAATTTGTATAAGAAATAGAATAGGAATTCAGGCGACAGAGAAATGCTACTTATAATTAGTAGGTCAAAATAAATAAAGGAGATTCTCTATCAACACAAACCATTGAAAATTGCTGACTCCTAAGCATGCACGAGAATTGATAACCAAAATAAGCAAAAACACCAAATTAAAAATTAAAAACAACGACTTCAATGCAAACTTCTTTTTTGATATTAAATTAATTATACAAGACATTAATGGTAATGATAAAACAATTGTGTATTTATTTAAAATATTAAAGATACTAAGACAAGAATAAAATTCACAAAATCCATACCAATAATAATAAGTTATTGGATGTAATTAAAAATTAATTAAAAAAAAAATACCAGGCGGTACAATATCCTTGTTACATAAATCAAACTCATAGTTTGCTTAGGTTTATAAATAATGCTAAAATTAAACTAAAGAAAATTATACCGTAATATATGCCGACAAAAACTTTAAATATTAGTATTTAATTGAAAATAAAATCTAAATAAGGAGTGCAATTCAAAACCAGTCTTATCAAATTGTCAAATAAAGTAATTAAATCAAAATCATTGTTAAAAAAATTTCTAAAGGCCCCATGCAAAAACAAGTTTTTCAACCGAATTCGTTAGCAAAAAGGTGGCAATAATTGCTCTCGATTCATAAAATTTAGCAATAATCTTAACAAAAATAATATATTATAAACGCAAAAATATTTAAAATAATTAATAAAAAAATGAACTTTCTTATTCTTAGATTCTCTTAATAATCATTAAAAAATATTAATTCATGCTATGAAAATTTTTTGTAATTTTATTAATATTGTTCGAAATCAAAAATTTAGACTCGTGTGCACACTATTTTTAAGCGTCTGTGATCGGGAAACATTTAAAAAGAAGCGGAGAATAAAGCGAGATCTCACAGACAGTCAAGACCTGACAAGAGATAAATGTTGTGATTTCTGTGGAAATAAAATAATAATTTAGCAAAATTCTTTCAAATAAAGAATAAATTAAAAAAATAATAATCATGACATCTATTAAATCAACAAATCTAATTTCTTTTAAATTCGAATAAAAATACGTTACGTTTTTATGCGTTTATCTTTTTAATAAATGGTTTAAAATCTTGATTAACTTCTGGATAATAATCAAATCAAATTAAAACAATTAATTTTATTAGGAAAAAGATGCACTCACCAAGAAGAAATCGTAAATTTGAAGATGCAAAAGTTTAACAACTATTTGTCAATAAGACAAATAAAAGGTACAAAAAAATATAATTCACTCTTAATTCGTTAATGAAATTAATTTCGCAGCACACTTTAGTTCGATAAACAAGTATAACAATATAAAAATAAAAAAGTTATACTATATGTGAAAGTAAAAAGCATTGAAAAGATCATAAAATTAGCTTTGGAAATGTATAAATACTTAATGTAATCAAAAACGTCAATTTTGAATGGCGAGACTTGTGCCGATTAAATGTTACTAATTGTAACCAAGCAATAATAGTGAAAAAATTCCGAATTGGAAAAAAAAAACAAATAAATTTCGTTAAAGAAAATAAACGAAGCTCAGTTCGACGACGAAGATACAAGGACACAAACGAAAAAACGATGAACTAATCAAGAGTAGTAATGAAGAAATGTAATAATTTTATCAAGTAGCCCCTAGTGAATAAAATACATAAAATTTCTAAGTTTGGCATACAATTCATACATGCCAGTCAAACTAAAGGAACAAACATTCTTAACACTAAGAATCGAGAGATATGGTAATAATACAAATTTTCAAATTTTTAGCTCAAAAACCGATTTAAAAATAATGCTTTTTTAAAATGACTGGAAAAAATTAGTATAATATATCAGAAATAATCAAAAAATCAAAGCGAATATAACTTCATCTATAATAAACCAAGAAATTTATTAAAAATCTATATCGTGAATATAATTTAGAATAATATTATGAAAACAGGCTTTCAAATTTGTGACCAAATTATAAAAGTTGTGCAAAACGCATCTATAGAATAAACTAACCCCTCTAAAAACTATATTATTTTTTTCAATTCATCTACGCGCTCCAAATCATTTTCAATCACATTCCTTTTAAAGATGCAATTTTGGACAGCAAAATTGAAAAAAATTAGATCATTAAAAAGTTAATATTTTTAAAAGAAAAATAATTTTTTTTTAACATAATAACTGGAAAGATTGTCAACTATAAAATTATGTTTTTAACCTGGACGTGCGGCCAAAGCCTTTTTTTGTGAAGAATGCTAACGTTTACCTATAGATTTTTATTTTTATTTCATTTCATAAATATATATATTCCTAAAAGAAAATGTAGCAATTCTATGCAAAAAAAAAGAAAAACTAAATACACAAAAAAATTTTAAGAACATTGAATCTTCTGTCAATAAACCACAACATTTGAGTTAAAAAGGGCAACATTATGTGCATGATCCACTCCAAATCAATCTAAATTTTAATCGAATTCAAACATAATATAATTAAGAAATTTTTCAACCAACTAAACGCAGTTTAAGTAATTAAATATTGGTGAAGAACCTTCTTGAAAATATCTAGCTAAATAAAAATAAAATTTAAATGTTGCTTGGCATCCACTTTAAAGGTTAATTTATATTGAAACGATTAAACAAATATTATAATAAAAATGATAGGGTTCTGTTTATATTGAAGAAAGTAATTTAATTTTTATTCTATAAAAAATCGAACATTGCGTATTTTTATTTTTATTCTACCAACAACTCTTATTGCATTTAATTATTGTATTATTGCGTATTTTTATTTTTATTCTACCAACAACTCTTATTGCATTTAATTATTGTATTATTATGTAATAATTAATTAAACTTAATTAAATAAACCATTGACATAAATAAAAAGAGTACTAAATAGGACATTGTAATAAAAAAAAATATACAAAAATAATAACTATTTTTTAACTCTAATTGTGCTGCAATAAACTCATGATATAAAACGAAAGCATAATTAACACCAAAAATAAGCAAAACTTGCCCTGACTGAAATAAAGTTTAAATGTTTATTTATTTTTTGAATAGTTATTTGAATTTATTTAAATATTTATTCAATCACTCAATGTGGCTATAAGGATTTCTGATGAGTTGTAGAGAGAAAGGGGAACTGTCAGTGGGTTTCAAAAATTAAAATGCATTTAAAGTTATTAATAATAATGTTAAATTAAATCAAAAACCCAACATTATTAAATATAAAGAAATGTTAAACACATAAATTTTTTTTTAAATTTTTTAATTTAGAGGAGAGACAAAAAAAAAGTGACAACCTAACAAACGATGGATTATCATTAAATATATATTGTTAAAAAAATCGTTTTTTGTTAATAGTAGAAAAAATTTAAAATCCATGGGTGGCTGACCATTCCTGTCTCGATCGACACTTTGGACGTTTCTCGAGAACCGGGCAAGTCGAAAAGATCCAACAAAAGCTGCACCAATCGTGTGGTAGCAGTTAGTACATCATCTACCCCTATTTATTGGAAGCAGTTAAGCTTCCATCTTTGTACGCCATGGCTCTGGCAAACTTTTAAGGTTGACAATACAACGGAAAAAATTGCCGAATCTTCATTAAACCGAAAGAATGTAAACAAAAACTCGAAAAAAAAAACTGATTCAAATATTACAAGGAATTCTTCCCCGTATTATACATTGAGTTATACATTTACTATTTATTCAATTTCCAAATTGGAATAGTGATGCCGAGAGAGAAGGCAAATCTCTACGATTGGATGTCGGATGCCTTGAATGGCACGGAGACAAAGCCAACAAAAGATTTTTAATGCATAAAATAAATGAATAAATTGTCTTAGTAGCAAAGATATGGTATCAAAAATTATCATCTTCAAATATTTTATCAGTGTTTAATAATTTATAAATTTTATTGATATTTTAAACGGTCTTTTAGGTTAAAGATTATTTATATAAAAAAACCTTATTCAGGGTCTAGCCAAATTTAATGTGGAATGTGCCAGGACTTTGTTCTAAATAGTTAACAATTTTAATTAACATAAACCTACTTTAAAATCAGTAATTATTTCAAAAGACAAATTTAAAAAATCCTAAGGCTATTATTATTGAAGACTTGAAAAAATGCATAACAGAAAAAAGAGAACAAAAATAGATCGTTTAAAATTATTATATTATACATATTATTAGGCAAGGTATTAATTAAATGAAATGGGAACCAGCATTAAACATTGTTGGGGAGAGAAGGCTAATGTCAAGTTGAGATAAAATCCATATCTATATTATCTAAAATATTTTAAAAATCTGGAAGCAGAAAAGCTGCCTCGTGGATACGAGTACCACGTAGGCTGGCACCAAAGTGATAAGCGATCGTGTGAAAATATGGTTTAAATGCTTATGATGGGCTTATTAAAGTAAAATACATACCCAAATTATTACCTAAAAGAAAAAATAAATTCAAAACGTTAAAATCAAAATTAAATTTAAATCGCCTATAAAATGGATTTACAAAAAAAACTTAATCTCAGATTTGCCTTAACTTAATCCAAAATTATGACCTTGCCTTAACTAAATTAAAAACTATGATCTAATACAATAAAAAAATCAATTACTTAGCATTGCTACAAAAAATCAGGAATAATTGAATACACAAAATCTCAACTAGTAATTTACTAAAATAATCCTTTAAAATCATTCGAAAAACTGGAACGAGAGATTCATCATAAGCCAGAAATTTTCGACCATTATCATAATTAATGATTTATTTAAGAACAAAATCCCATATAAAATCGTCTAATGCATTAAAATAACATAAATATTTAAAATAAAATTGTAATGGAAATAAAACACTAAATCTTATTCCAAAACATATTTATAAATATATCAAAAAATTCTTTAAAAATAAATCTCAAAGTTAAGATGCATGGAAGTTAATTAATATTATTTAAAAATAAATGCCAACACTGCAGCACCAATCAAAGAAGAAAAATCAAATCTGCCCAATAGTGTTAAGAACCAGAAGAATTTGATGAAGAAAAAAGATTGTTTGATATAAAATATCAAAAAATTCATAATTCGCTTTACAATGATGAAAAGGTGGTATGTGTTTGTGGTTTAATAAAAACATTTAATACGAATAATCCAAAAATCAACTATAATTAAATTGAAAACGATTCCCTGTGAAGATTTGCGCCTTAAAATTAGCTCAAAATAATTTTACGGTCCATCAATAAGCTGTGAGTTATAAGGAATTACAAAAATTCAGTATCAGTTAGCGAAAAACATGTGTTGCTAGACATAAACGTTAGAGTTTTACTATGATTTTATATTGGCGAAAATTTAATAAATCAATTCTTCTGAGTTTAAGCCATACAAAAAGAAGCTAAATCAAACACGGGAACCCGATTTATAGGTATTTAAATCGTTAATTATAATAATTGATGTTTTCATTTATAAAGCGGCTGATGGCTCCCACACTCAATGAATTGAAGCGCACTGGAGTCCTGCAAAGGATTGGTTTCGTAAGAAGCGCGTGCCCGGCTTACAGTTTGCCGAAACTTTAGTGTAGTATCAATGACGGAAATTAGATCCATTTGATTGATTGTTGTATGCTGTTATTAAATTGTCTCGTCGAGATCTGTTGCACACAAATAAAGTTTTCATAATTTTAAGTTGAAAATTATCGCGAGAAATTCATATCGCTAATGCACACTGGATTATGCGCAAGTAAAGTTCTAATTTTGGGATTAGGTAATAAATTTATATTTAGAATAAGAGTCGTCTAAAGCAAATTCATACTAATCAACCTGATTAAATTATTATAAGAATCATACCAAGAAAAATGCGGACAAAATCTGGAAAAAGAGGAATCCCGATTTCAAAATCCAAGGGAGAAATTCCAAACGACATCCCAATCTTTTAATCTAATCCTAAATGAAAAACAAAATATACACAAACTTTACGGTAATTACGTTTAAAAGATAATTATTAAAGACTTTTGTAAAAAATATTAAAAAAAAATTCATCAATTTATCAAAAGAATGTTCCGATGATATGTATACATATTAAAGTGAAACAAAATAATAATTAGTCAAAGTGTAAATAAAGGAGATGTTAAAGGTTTCATATTGATGATTTTAATGAATTTCTAAATTATTAAATATAAATAAATAAAGGTTTACTTATTCCACAGGAAACTTTGGACACTATTCAAGAGCATGATTGAGAACTGATAAAATATTTAAAAATAATGCAAACACAAAATTCACAATTAGAATCAGTCTATTTCAGAACCAAAGACGCATAGCAATTTTTTGTTAAATGATCCAAATAAACAAATAATATTAGTTCTTTTTTTGAATCTACAAAATAAAATCTAATGTTTTTCAAGAATTATAAAAAATCAAATCAAAAACACCAAGTGATCAATAGAATCATTAAAACGACAGGGCACAAGAGGAACTAACCTTGCAACTCGAGATGTACAAGAATTGATAAAATATTTGCAAACTACCGATTCAAAATTAAAATCATGTCTTTCGAGTTTGTTGTGATCTTCGTTTTAGTTTTTAAAGACATTAAATATAATACACCATTAAAAGTATTAAAACATCTATCTTTTAAAAATATTAAAAAATTAAGATAAAAAGAAAATTTTAAAATCCATACTAATAAAACACAAAAATAAATCTTCTTCTTATTAACAACAAATGTTGAAATGGCATATTTCAATGTACTTCAAAACATAATCGATTGGTGTACTTCAGCGCGAGAACTTTTGTCCTATAGGATAAATAAAGTGACAAAACTGTGTCGTGGATTTATCACAGTAAAAAACATTAAAATAAGCAAAGGAAATGAAAAAGTTATAAAAATATAATTATTCGTATGTAGCTTTTTCCAAGAAATTTCTATCGATGTGCACAGTGTTGATTGTTCATCCTAGGCATAAGGAATTGCAATAAATGGTGAATTAATCAGTTTTTGTCAATAATATGTGTAAATTAAAATAAATTAATTCATACCTCACTTTTTGAATAAATGCAATAACCGGGAATATGGTCTAATTGCCTAAATTTAGATGTGGAATGAACCAAGCACTTTGGATTGACAAAGCCTCGTACAATTGAGTATTTCTAGTAATCTTTTTTAACTTTTTTTATATTAAAAGTAAGAAAACCAATTATTTTTGGTTTATTTTTAGCCAGATGACAATAATTTACTTGAATTTTTAATTGGTTTCAGATATTGGATTTATTGTTTAAAAAATAGTTAACCCGAATAAATTTTACTTGATTGTTAGTATATTTCTATTTTTAAATCTCCTAACTTTATCTGTTACTCGTCGTTTTTCTGTAGATAAAAAAGTCCTCGTCGAGGTTGAATTCATGTTTGTCTTTCTTACGTGCGTTATTTAGAGAACATTAATATCGATCTTTACTATTTTCTTTTCTTCATTTCTACTAGTAAATTAGTGAAATCTCTAATCATTAAAGCGATTATTAAAATTTTTTAATTTCTTACTAGTTTTTCAGCATTTATTAGGTGCTGGATTCATTAGAATGCGTATGCAACTCGCACGAATGAATTCTTGTTTATAAAAAATGATTGTAAATTTGACCAGCTCAATCAAAAAATTGTCTCTCAACGGTGTGTGCAAATTGCATTGTAGGTGGCGAGTCAGCGTCCAACTTTTAACTTCCTCTTTTGTTTCATTTTTTTAAATTTAAATATGTTTTTGGAGGGATTCTAATTTTTCAGTTAAATTCTATTTTTATTTGTTTATTGTAGTTGATTTCCGAAGCTTCAATTGATTTATTGTATTTCTGCTGATGTTGATATTATTTTCTTTCATTTTTAGACTGACCATCTTAATGATGATCAGTCTTTCTTGGTCGGCGGTACGTCGAACGCATTTATAAAACAAATAATTAAGTCACGTAGACAGATCACAAATATTTTACATGACTATTATGAAAATGTGACAAGATTATAATGAATTTTTGCATAGCCAAATATTTAGACATTATTTTCGCGTATCTTATCACCAATCCTTAAATCATAGTCATTTGTCGCATTGTTTATGAGAGTAAAGAAAAATTTCTTAAAGACCGAGTTTGCTTGTACTCATGGAATCTTAAGAAACATTTTAAAATCATGTTGCAAAAGAGCTTTTACATTAATAAATTTTAAATATTCTTTAGGTTTGATGAAGATAAATTTTAAAGTTGTGTACAGCTAATTTTCTAATAATGCTTTAAAAAAATTGTTTGCAAGATCTATTTTGTTCGGAATTTGGAGAAGCCCTTCCATGGCACGATTAAGATTCGTTGTTAGGTCATAGAAGTTGGTTGAATGGTATTTGCCTGACGATGTTGAATGTAAAAATTTAAAAGTAGATTTTGAAGGCGTTTTCATTAAAAATAATGAAAAATAATTTTTTTTTTCAATTGAAGATTTTTATGGCATAATATCATTTCATTTATCTGTATGTAAAATATACTACTTTCATTCTATTTTTCTTTAGGATATGTAGAATATGCCACTAGCTTTGGAGCAAATAACTGAATTACTATTTTTTATACATATAAAAAATCGTTGTAATGCAAGCAAAATAAATCATTGAGGGTCGGGTCACGAATTATTTAAATCATTATTCGTTTAATTTCAATTTCTACATTCACCTCCATGATATTTTTTACTTCATTATAATCTTGGTATAATTTATTCACTAGATAAACTATATTATCTATTATAATTTATCTTAGTATTTAATTATCTGTCAAAATTTCCTTTATAATTCTATTCAATTGATAAATTCGTTTTTCCGATGTTTTTTGTTTAATTTAAGTATTAATAATATGACTAGAACATAGTGCAAGCAATGCTAACAATAAATTAATATAAATAAAGGTAAAAAGAAAATTTAAAAAATGCGTTAAAACGGTATTATGTATCCTCACTATCGTTTTTTGGTCAAAAAAAATTCTAAATTATGCTTTCAATTCTTGGGTTGCTTTACGGCCGAATAGTTTATTGGTTAAAAAATTACCGTATTCTGTTTTTGGTTTGCTTAAAATGTTAGTTAATTATTAATAATGAATTTGTCTAGTTTTTTGTTTATTTAAATTTTTCCATTTAAATTTATTTTATAAGTTCATTGTAAGGAGTGTGTTCGTCGACATTTTGCGGAGGTGCATCAAATGACTAGTGGATAAGGGTTGGTTTTTGGCCTCGGATCCTTTCTAATCTTTTTTTTCCCTCTCATTATTCCCAGCAGTTGTCTCATCATCCAATTGCTCCATTATCGCAACATTTAATTAATTGCTCTATTGTCCATTTTTATTGATTCTTGGCGAGAATTCGCATTTAAATTAATTGCGGTGCTAATTCCAAATATATCAAATGTCTGTTTTTTGGAAGTCTATGAATTCGAAGCCCTTTCCAGCAATTTTAATTTTGACTTTTTTTTGGTTGTAATTCTTTTGTAGTAAGGAATTATTACTTTTAAATTTTTTCTTTCACCGAATCGATCTGGTCGTGGGAGAATTGACTTTTTGTCACTTTCAGGACTTTCTCCATAGAAATATCCAAAAAAACTTGACGCCTAAGTAATGAAATGGTACAGCTTTAAAAAAATGAAAAAATTAGAATAACGTAAGCTTGGATTTAATAATAAGGATTTTAATAAAGAATTTAATTTGTTTTTGTTTTATTCACTGCCGAATGATCGCTGCCGAATTGTCACTGCCGATTTGACGAAAATCACTGCCGAATTGTCGCTGCCGAATTGTCCACTGCCTAATTGTCGTGGAGCCATTTTTTTGTCACTATTTTAAATTGTTTTTCTTTAATAATAAAAAAAAAAGATTAGAATCGCTTACAGTTTCGCTGTTTGACTTTATTTTTAGTATTCATTTTGTTCAATATGTTGCATAAGTTTTTTGCAAATGAATTTGTTTCTTTCAAGCTGAGGTCCACTGCAGTTGCCTCACGTATTGACTTGCGTCAATTTTTGATTGAAATTTTCATATAGTTGAAATAGCAGCATATTTTGGCTCATATTTTAAGCAATTAAATAAATTATGAACGGGGGTCGTCTACACATAATTTTTGGTTTTCTAATTGAATCAAATAAATGGATCTTTAGTCAATTTAATTTTTTCCTAAGTTTATATTTATATTTCTCGATAAATATCGATTATTAGTTTGCGAAGTTTAGGTAGTTCAATTGTTACCTCACTGTTTAGTATGGGTTTAGCTTCCAAATTTTTATTTGATGAATATAATGCCAACAGCAAAATGACGGTTTTTTTTATTTCTCCATATCATATCTTTATTTATTAAAAAAATATTCATTCAAATATTTTTCATTATTAATACATCTATAACTCTCTTTTTATCGCTATACATATTGTAATATTTAAATAATAATGAGTTATGTATATTGTTTACATATCTGAGTTTGTTAGTTTTAATTTAATTTTTAGTTTTGGACTTTCAATAATGAAATGTTTTTATTGTTCTTTTTCAGGTCAGTTTTAATTTTTAATTGCGCATTCTTTTTACAACATTCTCGCAGAACAGAACATAATCCAACTTGTTATTGCATCCGATATAGGAATGGCATAACAAGTTTGCAAAGAAAAGCACTTTTGCAGAAAGTGATGAAAAGCCACAAGAAGACTCCCAAACAAAACCGCAATTTTGCAGAGAAATAAATTATTATTAAACGCATTATTTTTGCGAATGTTTGGATTGATATTCTGGTGTCCTAATACGTTATAGATTAATTGGCGTGATGTTATTTATTTAAAAATACATATTTTTTAAGCACATTATGATTCATACTTTTTATTATTATTTGCCGATTACAAATATTTGGATGCCAATTCCTATGTGGTTTTCTTTACGTTTACTGTCTTTTGCGTTGTTGGTTTTTACGTTTTTACCACAAAATTTGAGTTTTTTAAGGGTTGATTATCGACATTTTCGATTAATATAATATTTGAGAAATTTTGTGGATTATTTGTCTCTTCTTTAATGCATTTAATTAGAAACTGCTTATTTTTAAAGGATTATAATTTTGATGGTGCATGGTAGTTTGGCTTCTTTCTGGTGGCCGAACCTTTCGTCACTGACAATAAATTTAAAGAAATACATGTAACTAAATGCCTTTTGGGGTCAATGATCAGATTCCGACATCGATTGTACCAAATTCCGAACCCCAGACACAAAATCGAACAAAAGTTCAAAAATTTTGAAAATCAATTTCGTCAAAAATTGTAAAAATGGCCTCTCAGGGTTGTTGCTTCGAGTTTCTGAGGTATTGCTTATGTTATGGGTAAATTGAGAACAAATTGATTTTTGAAAATTTAAAAATTTTCGAACTTTTGTTCGAATTCGGGTCCGGGGTTCAGAATTAGGCAAAATGGGTGTCGGAGTCGGGATCAGCGACCCCAAAAACCCCCGGGAATATGTTTAAACAGATTTTAAACGATAGAAAATTTTTTGAAAAATTTTACCAAAAAACATTCGGGCTGGAGCCCAAAAGTATATCCTAAACAACCTAACCCGGTACCAAATCGTTAATTTTCTATTAATTTTGGCATTTAGTTACATATTTTTTTTAAATTTATTGTCAGTGACGAAAAGGGCAGTGACGAAACGTCAGGTAACCTTCTTTCTAGCTATTTTTATTTCGTAGCCTTTGCTATATCGCGTTTTGTAAAAATGTTTTTGTTCGCTAACAGCTCACCTACTTCAATTTTTTTCTTTTTTATTTTATAAGTTCAAAATAAATTAAAATTCTGTTGAAGTTTAATGTTATTTGAAAAGATCGCACATAAAGATCAATTGAATGGATTGGCATTTTTATTGGCTCTTTAATTTTTTTTTGTGGAAAGTAAAATTAATTTTTTATTGTTTCAGTTTTTAAGGATAGATTATTGGCTAATGTAGTATTTATTTTTTTTTAATTATTCTTAGTTGTCGCTTCTCGTAGCGCCTACAGTTTCGTTACCTTTTACTTATCCAGATTTCTCTTATCCATGCTGTGTTGATATGGATCTCTGTACTGGCAATTAGTTATATTCGTTTTTGCAAAAATTAATTTTACAAAAAATATTTTTATCGGAATAATTTAATTTCTTTTTCTTTGCATGCGAGTACATTAACTCTTTTTAATCCTTTGGGTGAAAAGTAATGGAAAATCAATCCTTTATTGTTTTAGTTTGCGACAATGTAGATTATATTTTTAAAGTTTGATTTTAATTGATTAAATGATTAATCAATAACTTTTGAAAAAAATATTTAGTTGCACTCATTAGGGACGGATTTTTTAGGTAATATTTCATGCATATTGGTACACTTTTCACTGCATAAATGATTCGTAAATGCCCATCCATTCTGGATTAACCTTCATCGGCGGTAATGGTTAAAACGGAATAAGTTTTATTTTACATTAAAACATTTTAATAATCAGCGCATTATTTTTTTCTACAATTTGTTGATTAATGTTTTGGTATTTGGTTGATTAAATTAAATTTTTTTTTGCTAGCTGGGTGGGAATTTTTTATAATTGGAAATCTTTATACCAAGAATATATGCAAAATTAGTATTTCTTAAAATTTATTTATATTTTAAAACCTACAATTACTATTACTAGATAATCTTCCTCGGTTCTTATACAGACGACGGTGGCCAGGCCAGCATGCGCACTTATCCTTAGCTCATCAACTTGCTGGCAAGAGCGAGGTCGTGCTTGCTGACGGCGGCGGGAATTTTTTTTTTTTTATATAATTGGGTATCTTTAATCCCAATAATATATGCAAAATTAATACTTCTTAAAATTTATTTATTAATTAAAAATTTACGATTACTATTAAAGTAATGATAATCTTCCTCGATTCTTATACATTCAGGACATACGTCCAATTCTGTTTTTCGGTTTGATGCATTGCCATAGTTTCAGCAAATGCAGAATTCCACATAATGTATAATTTAATTTAATTTATAAATAAATGTGTTAAATTTGCTTTTTATCTTATTTTGAATCTTTTTTTTTATTCATCTTTCCATATTAATAATTACTTTTTTTAAAACCAAATTTTTATGAATGCGAAAATACTAAAAATAGATTATTGACGAGATCACGGTGATTATTGAAAATTAAATCAATTTTTCTATTACTTAATTAATTTAATCACATATCTCATTAGTCAATATCGAATAAATTGTAAATTATACAAATCGATTATTGTTTAATCAAGATTCTTTTTGTGCAAATTTCGTGCGTGTTTCCATGGCGATAATGTGTTTGCAAGAATTGGATTTTTATTTATTTATTTTACTTGGAAAATTGAAGTATAAATTTTTCAATATATTGAGTAATATTAAACATCACATCGACGATTAACTATATGTTTCTCAAAGTAAAATGTTAGCAATTCGACGAGTTTTGAATTAGCCAAATCTTGAACTATGAACTGAAGAATTTGCAGATTTATGCAAGATGAATATTAAAAAAAGCTTCACTTTTGTCCGAGTAAAGGTTCTAAATAATAAAAAATAAATTAACAAAATAAAAGTTTTATCAATGGAAAATCTATTAATAATATAGTACAACCCCAATTCTATAGTTTTCTTACATTCACTTATTAAATAGACTTAGCATCAATAAAAAAAAACTAATGAAAAATAATCTTATTTTTACATTCTTTAGAAAAAAGTACGCAAAAAGAAAAGAAAACTAAATATAGGTATTAAAAAAGCAACAAAACATCAGATGACCAAAAATTCATAGTAAAAAAAGTTGTAGAACCGATCGCTGGAAAATCCACAAAAATATATATTTATATTTTTTGACAAAATTAATTTCAGAAAAAATTAACAAAACGAATTTAACAAACAAATAATTTAAATAAACTAAAGGAACTTGGATCAGAAAAAATGTTGCGACGTTTTTATTTTAAAAATAATTATAAAATATGTATTTAAAAAACCGTATCAGATATGAAGAAAATTATTTAAAAATATTTTATATAAGAAATGACTAAGGCGTGGGTTTGTGCCGAAATTTCTGAGAACCGCTGCAAATAATGATACATTAGAATAAATAGTCGACAGGCCCATGCTGGACATATGGAATTAGTGTTTGTACATAGAATATTTGTTTAAATAAAACGAAGTCTGCCTAAACAAATTAAATGAGGGATTATAAAAGAAAAAATAACATTTTTTTGGTTAAAAAAACAATAATTCAGAACATACAACACAAAAAGTTAATTTAAAACATAGATACAAGCCAAAACGAATTACAAAACTATAAATTTAGGATGTAAACTAGGTATCTTAAACATATTACATTGTTAATCCTACATTTTATCTAATTGACAATAAAAATATCGTATGATATTAAGTCCTTGCTTACTACGTTAATTCTTGCACTCATCAAATACACATACAAAAAACAAGTACCCAGCAAGAAAAAGCACCTAGCTACATAAGAGCTCAAAAAATATGATAGAGAAAATTACGACGCTTTGATATTAAAAATAACTATAAAATAAGAAATGAACAAACCTGTATCAGATTTATATAAAAATTATTAATAATGCCAATAGAAAATAAAATAAAATTTGATAAACGTACTCAGTCTGGCTTCGCAAAAAAAATTAAATAATTGAAAAATTTTTACAAAATTTTTGATGTCAACAAATAAACATTACATGAGTAAAAATGTAAAATTATTTTTTTTGTAATGTAAACAACAACAAATCTAAGCCCTAATTTATGAATATATGGTGAATTTGCACTAAGCAATGGCGATGGTGTGTGAATGCGCATTAAGCAACGGCAAAAGTGTGAACTTTTTTCCATTGTGTAGATAAATAATTCAACCCAAAAATTGCACAATATTCTGTCATTTAGCCAAAATTAAATGAGTGTTGAGTTTTCACATTTAATTGAAGTGCTTGACTTGAATTTGAATGAAGATTGTTCATATTATTGCCTCTCCTTACTATTTTTTCGATAGGACACCGAACTTCCTTAGAATATTGCAAATACGAAAATTGATGATTGAAACTTTCTATTCTTCAATAAAATCAATTGGTGTAATTTATTTAATGATTTCATACATTCTATCATTTCTTTTGAACTCATATAGCAGGGATTTTTTTATAAATATTCACATTTTTGTCAATTTTTCAAATTTATGAATTGATATTGTGTCCCATTTCGTCAGTTTTGGCTGCGACAGAGTTGTTGATGTTAAATAATAACAAATTTCACAAAGTTATTAAAAGAAAAACACGTAAAAGTATCTCCTCAAAAGTTATCTTACAAGTAATAACATTTAAATTATTATCGGAAAGAATTAAAAGGAAAATCTCAAAATAAAATAAACAAGAAAAATCTGAGACACTTGGGAAAAAAAAATCAAAAATTGAATGGATTATATTTAAATATGTACATATATGTTCAAAAGGGTGAAGTGTGATGAGCCAATGTACCCATTAAAAAATCCAATCTGTAATCAATGATGTTTATTTAACATTTTATATTCGTGTTAATAATTTAGATTTAATAAATTAAATAAAATTTAAATGAAAAAATGATAAACGTAATAAACCTGATATTATAAAATAAATGAAAATAAATTATGCAAAAAGCGATTTCAATTGAATGGAATTCTTAATGTGTTAAACGCGTAGTTTTTTCTTAATAAAATATTTTGAATCTTATTTTTTAAGATTAATGTGACTCTTATCTACCACCAAAGAACAGAATAAAACCATTTCGAAAAACTAAAAAAAAACGGATAAAACCCAAAAACAAAAAAACACTTGCTATCCTGTAAATTAAAAGTAAAAAATAACAAACAAAAATCGACTAATTACTGTAATTAGTTTTGTCATATAAATATTAAGAGTATTAAAACATAATAATCGGTACCTCATATCACAATTTATAATTACATTTTCTGACACTTGCCCTAAACACACAGATAAAAAATACTAAAGAAATAAAGTATCTAAAGAGATGGAAGGTAAAATTTCAAATGAAAGAAATGATAAACGTATTAAAATTGAATGTGATAAAATAAATTATGCAAAAAGCTTATGGGATTAAAAAAGTGAAACGTGATCTTTTTTTATTAAATGTTTTAAAATTTTATTAGTAAACTTAAGAATTTGGAGATAGCATTTTTAAAATACAACCAAAAGCCTGTTTGCCTAGTGTAGACGTCCAGTAAACATGCCGGGTCCCCGTCCTGGCGGCGTTCATTCGTAAGACCAGCAGACGGGGTATTTTCCAAAATTTACAACAATATGTTTTGGAAATTACTTAAAGTCATAATTTGTAAAACAATGAAAAAAAGAGCTTGAGCCTATTAGCCAACGAGTTGATTAAAATCTAAGAATTAAGAAGTATTAATTTGTAAAGATAACCAGGCAAATCGGACGAAGGATGCGACAACAGTACGAGCACATACATCTCCGCACAGGAACAGCCAAAATGTCGCGATTTGTTATGATAACAAAAAATTGTTTAATTTTTCTTTAAAAAATATTCATGAAAGGACAAAAACCGACACTTCATAAAATATAATTTGCCAACAAAGTATTGAAAGAGTCATAAGGCGGTATTACAATTACTAATATTTGATTAATTCTTTTTGATAATTATTTCAGCATTACAAAATGTAAATTCGTGTATTATTGTATTTATATTGTAACATTGGCATAATGTTGTCAGAATATAAACGAATAAAGCGAACAGATTCACTTAAATAGCCTAAGATTATTGGAAACTACAAATACAAATAATTTAATTCAAAATTTACACAACTAATTAGACTGCAACAGACACCAAATTTTACGACAGAAATTGGCATGATAGCAGTTAGGACAATGTTTAATTTGGTGAAGTTTTTCTACATAATAAAATTTTTATTTAGTTGTAGTTTCGTTGGATGGAAATGTAACTTTTACTTAAATTTAAATATGAGAATAATTTGAAGGTATATTATCCAAAGCAAATTAGTCATAATAATTTCCTTACAAATAAGAGTTTGAATTTTGCATATTAAGTAAATATAAAAAAAATAAATGGCCAAAAACAATCATTTATCCGAAATAAGCATTAAGCCTTGGCTAGTGGAATGGTGGTGCATGTGAAAATAAAAATTAACTTAATAATTTCAAGAGTCATGGATGATGGTATCTACATATTAGAATGAATAAATATTCTAAAATCTTCTTTTTAAAAAATATACTAAGCTACAATGAAAATTAATCAATAAATATTCTAAATATCCCATTGAACTCCATAATAAACATTTTAGTATAAAATTTATAATTAATATTTCTACTTAATAGATTATGTATTATTATAATAAAAAATTTTAATATTTAAGCAAATCAAACAATAGAATATCAAAATAATGAAATACATTTTAAAATATCCACTAAAATTTTAAGCTTTTACTCTATTTTTTATTCTGCTGGTTGAAACAAACAAAACCACGGTAATTAAGTCTTACTTGAAGCAAAAGGGTAATCATGAAAAAATCGTACAAAATTGTCGTCAAAAAAACATTAGGCCCAAACTCAAACCCAAATATCGAAGAAAACACGGTTTTCCGAGAATACCAACTACATTGAGCTTCCAGGTGCATTTTACAAACGATTTTTCTTCAATATTTTGCCACAATCCAATGCATTATAAAAAAAAATAAATTGAAAAATATATACGAGAACAAACTTATGAAACTTCGTAATATGCCACTGTTTATTTGGACCCTGATTCATGGTTTATCTTACCTTAAAAAATCTTTGCACCATAAAAAACATTAGCATTATTATTTTAATAAAATTAATCTGAAAAAATAAAAACATCCAAGAAAGGAAAATATTAAGACGAAGATCCATCCATTCCATGACGGGAATGGCCGCGTTTCCGGTTGTTCATGGGACTGCTCTGCCTCAGCGCAGGGCTCGGACGAAAACTTATATTAAAAGCACCGATGGCGATTCAAAACAAATTCAACAATAGAAATACCCAAATAATGAACATATATTAAAATTATTCACTAAAAAAAGACTTTCTTTTTCGCTAAATACTCAAAAGTTTGAGTAAGTAACATTTTAATCTACTGAAACACAAAGTTGAAGAAGGACAGATGTTTTGGATAAAAAAGAGACTTGGGAGTCCATTTAAACGCAAAATAAGCAAATTCCCAGGATATTTTTTTATATTTTGCGACAAAAAACAAGTTAATTTAAGATATACTTGAACTGTATAATGAATATTTATGCGACAATTAATTTGGTCCGCTAATCATGCTGGATCTTAAAACAGTCTTGGCACCATGAATAAACCTTAGCTATTTAGGTTTATTAATCATCAGAAAAAATAAAAAATTATAAAACAACACTATTTGGTGAGATATTAAGAAAATAAAAAGTAATAAAAAGCGAAAAATAAATAATACATACTAATTAATGAGCAATTGTTAATTAAACATAAAATCTAAGGATTATTTAAACTATATTAAAAATTTCACAAAACCTATAATGTAACAGAATAATAAAAGGAAACATAATCTACGGCAAACAAATGACTTAATTGAAATAATCAAAAGCTTAACAAATCCAATTGGCGAAATTTCACAAGTATTATGCTTAGCACCCCATCGATTTTCGTAATAATGGATTATCAGTTAAGTAATTTTTATGAATAATCCCGTTGATATAATAATTAATAGTTCCTGGATCATTGGAGAGACAAATGGGCGGCATATGATCAAAACAATTTACACAAAGCTATTGAGTATTTAAAAACAGAACTCAGATTTAAGTTAACTTTATAAAGGTTGATAAATATATGCTGAAATTTTTTTACAAATTTCTACAAAAAGTTAATGCGATATTTGCGATTATGTGATTGCGATTAGGCAGTTCTGATCATAAACTTTCAGCGATTCATAAAAAAAAAGACTAATAAAAAGAAATTTAAAAAATAAATATCAATTTTATGAAAAAAAAATTTTACAATAACTGTTAGCGTCAGGTGGTTTCTTAAACTTATTAAATTTTGGCTGTATTAATCACTATATTCGTTTACACCATGTAATTAAATTTTACTTTATGTTTGCTATATGCATGTTACTTTATTGCGTTTTATAATAAATTTACCATATATTTAGGTTAATTTCTATTTCAAATTCAATTTATTTTTATTGTCTCACCAGTAATTTGTTTAAAATTTCTGTTTTTGTCGCAAATAGATGTGTAAAAATAGATCATAATTGTTTAATAATTTTTTTCCTTTGTGGTATTTTAAATAAATTATTTACTAATAACACATGTACTTATATAAAATTAAGTAATAAAATATGTCTTATCTTGTTTTGACAAAGTCTCCTTTAATTATTAAATTTCGATTTTGTTAATTTGATTTTATCTATTTTGCTTTAAAACTATAATTGATCAGCTCAAATCTATACAAAAATTTCCATTTTACATTATCACCGAAATGGTTTTGCCGGGCTTCAGATTAATTTTTTGGTTGGGTATTTAATTTGTTTTTACTATTTTAATAAATACAAACCTTGATTTTCAATAAAGATTTATTTTTATTATTGTTTTATTTGTTGCTTTATATAATATTATAGTTTGAATCAGCAAAGACTTATGTAGATACTTTTAAAAATTAGATAACTGTTTTACACTTATAATTTCATTAGTGTCCTCATGTCTACAAATTAAAGATCGGACCGGTCGGTTTTTTTTCGGTTTCGGTTTTTAACTGAAAAAAACCGGCCGAGGTCAAAAAAATTGTTGGCGATGAGAAATAGGTCCTAAATGATGATATTGTTGAACAAAATGCGAGATACAGCCTCAAAACAACGTTTTACAAATTGGCTTATCTTTGACCCCAAAAGCTTTTTAACCAGTGATTTTGGGACTTGGAAATGAAAAAGAATTTTATGAAGTGCCATTTCGGACAAAATTAAAGACCCGAAAAAAACCAACAATTTTTCTTCGGTTTTTTTCGGTTTTTTTCGGTTTTTTAACCGAAAAAAACCGACCGAGAATTTTTTGAGATTTCGGTTTTTTTCAGTTTCGGGTTTTTTTTTTGGTTTTTAACCGAAACCGACCGACCGACCCTCTTGTTCGGTCTTTACTACAAATAACATATAAAGATATAAATTCAAATCCATTTAGTAATTTTGCAATTAAAGAATGATTAATTTATTTAGCGTCTCCAATTCAATACATTTATGAATTATAAGCATTTGGCTTTGCTTATTTTAATTATAAATTGAATTATCTCATTAAGTTTTTTACATACCGTAAATTCATTGAAGTATGAGTTTGAACATGAGTTAATTTTCTTTGTTATAATCATGCATAGTGATCTAGGACCACATCCAAATCCATGTCCAGTTCGACGTATCCAAACAGGATCCTGCAGGATTAATCCTGTAAAATCCTGTAAATCCTGTTTCGGCCAAAAATCACAGGATTTTGGGCAGGATCCTGTAAAATCCTGTTCAGGATCCGCTCCTGTGCCGGGCTCTAATACAAATGCCAAAGTGTTAAGTACACCAATCGGTAGCATTGACACTTGGATACCGGCGTCATCGGTTGCCGGTACCGAAGTGGCGGCAGCATCGGTAGTGTGACATCGGATATTGTCTTACAAAAATCCAATCTTTAGAGGTACTTGTTATGTATACAAATTGTGCTGCTGTTTGGTAGGGGTTTCCTAAAAGCATTACTGGCAGAACCAGCCCGTTTCAAAAGCCGTGCCGTGAGCATCGACAGTGCCGGTACCGGTAACCGGCCAGGATTAAAGCGACTTTAAGAAAAACCTACAAATGTATTGCTGATGTTCCTCTGGATTGTATTCTGATATGTTTTGGTGTTGAAATTCTGTCCAGGAATCAGGATGCTCAATTTCAGCAATGCCGAATGGAAATATTCTAAAATTACAAATTTCAACACCTTCGTAACTGCCGCGCCAAAGCAAAGAATGCTCAGCGACCGACTAACGCGAACAGTCAAAATGTGCTGATCGGTATTACCAGCAAATTGCATTTTACCAATCAATGGTTCGAAAAGAGTTCAAATTCAGATTTAAGCCAATCTGCATTAATTATACCCAAAATTTGTTGCTACTTACCCATTTTCATTGTTGAAACCGCGTCCTGATAAGATTTTATATGCACTCAAAAGTGT
>JAKKIK010000206.1:0-41709 GCA_024500135.1 Heterodera carotae
ATATTTATCTTCATTTTCTGATAGATCTACATCATGAGATTTACGGTTACCGTATTTGCTCCTAAGAACCATACTGCTTTTTTGAAAAACAACCCTCCACCCCTTCTACGACATGGTCTAAAAAAAATCTCCAACTATTTAAACACCTCCTCGACAGTTTTATTGTAAAATAAAATAGAATACACCAGGGTTCTTTTACACAAATATTACAATAATAAATTCTTTGTAACATTTTTAAATTATGATAAAAAATGTTGTATTACTAATTTTTAGGTGAGCATCTGTAATAAAATAATGAAGCAAACAAATTAGCCAATTTATTGATTTCATTGATATTTTAACGTAGAAAATGATGCTAATTTGTTAAGAAACGAGTTAGAAAAAAAAAGAATTTATATCAGAGGTGCCATCGAAATTTTTCGGAAATAAGGACATCAAAGGTTAAAAATAAGATTTTGGGGTCCAAAATAAGGACAAATCTTACAAATAAGGACAAATGGCAGCTCTGATTTATATGTATATATTCAATTTTTACACAAAACACTTATATTCATACCGATAAATTTCACTGAAATAATTTCGATCAAAGTTCGCATTTGTCCTTAGACTTCAAATTGTTCAATCTTCCTCATTTTCCTTAAATGTCACTTTCAAAGTTTGATTAAATATTTCTAAGTCAAACTACTGAATCCAATCGCTAATTGCAAAACATTTGAAACAAAATTACAATTTAAGACGGGATATTGGAATCTGATTTCCTTAAGAATATTTGGAAAAATTTCTCGAATTCCCATGGAACCGGCGGAACATATACTGGTAATGAGATAAGTGGGTAACGGCCCCAACTTTTTTTCTTCGCAATGGCATTTCTTTATAAAAAAATTGATAGGAATCATAAAAAATCCATAAACTCTGATTGGACTCATAAAAAAGTGATTGGACTCATAAAGTGCAATAGAACCAAAAAAAAAACAATGAATGCTATACAACTCAATTGGGAAGCAAATTTTTTTTCTAGCAATATGTCTTGACATTATGCGCATTAGCCAAAGTAACAATAACAATAAAAATTCATCCGAGTGCAGCGGCATTCGCGGCGGCCTTCGTTTGAGGCCATGCAAAACCCCGGCAGTGTTGCTGAAGAAATGCCGTACTGTAGACAACTTCAAGAACTGGCACGCCATTGTTCTTTTTCCTTTTTTCTATTTCCTCTTTCCACCAATTGATTAGATCATCCAATTGTTTGTTGGCGTTGACAAAAAAAATTTTGAGATTTGTCCAAAAATCACGATAGTATTGGTTTATATTTGGATGGTTCGGTGACAAATGCTTGTCAACAAAGTTAAACATAATTTGATACAATTGCTTCAAAATGTCGGCATGCTTCATCACTTTGTGGAACTGATGGCCTTGGCCTTGGCGATTTTGTTTGTCAATTAAATGAACAATTATTTGCACAAATAGTCGTACATATGTCATGCTTTTTGTTAAAAAAAATTAAAATCATATTTAAATCTTGTTTACTTACTTTTTTTTAATCCTTTAAAAACTGAGAATGTTAGAAAATAAAAATTGGATTGTTAGTTTATTATTATTGCTGTGAATTATATGGAAATCCATATTTTTTTCCAAGATTGTGGGAGGCCTGAAACGCACGAAAAAAATGTTTTTAGCTTGGTTTGAAGCTTCTAGGATGGATTTCGATATCCATATTTTCATATTTTTATCCATGTTTCCATATTTGTCCATATTTTGGCATTATATCCATATTTTGCCTTTTTCAAAATTCTAAAAAATGCATCCTTAAAGAATCAATTTTGGCAAAATTCTGAAAAAATGCACCCCTAAAAAATCAATTTTCCAAAATTCTAAAAATAATTTTTAAAAAATGCATCTCTCAAATCAATTTTTTGCCAAATAAAAATAGAAAATTTATTGGGAATTTTAGGTTTATGTCCATATTTTTTCAAGTTTATGTCCATATTTCGGGATTTTTGGTCCATATTTTAAGACCGTATTTCGCAGTTTTATATCCTTATAATTCACAGCCCTATTGATTATTATTTTTATTATACAGACAGTGGGCTTTTATTAAGCATCTCTTCCGCAACGCTTTTAATTGTTGCATAATATGGCTTGTCATCATGAATGAACAGCACCAAATGACATGCAAATTTGTTGTCTAAAGCCTTTGAAAATTGTTCAAATGCTTCATTGGTTTTGAACGCATCAAAAATTTTGCGTTCAAAAAATGGATATAATGTTAATTGAATGCTTGTAATTGCCAAACGATGCCATTCTTTAATTGTTTCCATTGCATCAAAGTATTTATGGGTATTTATAATCTTTATTGGGATAAAAAAAATGAATTAAGTCAATTTTACGGAATTTGGATTGATCGGAACCGTAAGAAACAATTACCGCTTTTCTTTAATAGAACAGCGCTCTTCTAAAAATCGCAAAAGTGCTGAACAAAGCATAAAGTCGGAAAAATAAAATCATAATAACATAGTTTAAAAATTCGAATATTAGTCGGCAAAAATTTTAAAAATTCGAATATTAGTCGGCAAAAATAATTTTTAGGGATGCAGTTTTTTTTGGAAAAACCTCTAAAATTGCAAAAAAAAAACGCCAAAAAAGGGCTAAAATTGAACCAAAAATAATAAAAAGAGGCTTAAAAAGGCCAAAATAGAGTTCATTGGAGGCTAAAAACTTCGTTCGTGGAGATGATGCTTGGTCATATGTGCTTTTAAATGTTGGGTTTTCGTCGAATGTTTGCTCAACAGGGCTGCGAAATTTATTTAAGGCATTTTCCTGGAAATCGGCACTCGGACCGGCAACCAAATTAATACAAAAAATGCCTTCTTTTGTATTTACGAACAAAAGTTGAAACTTTGTATTTGTATATTTCGAGATTTTATGCATTAATAGACCCCCCCCCTCTCCCGGGTGTACTATTAGAGAGAATTATTGTTATAAATTCATTACTTTGGTCCGTTTATCTGCAGTCAAATTTTTTAGCTGTGTTTTGAACATTGCAGCGAATTGTTTACCAGCACCCATAAGCCATGCCGCCAAAATGTGTCGCTCAGAATTTATGGATTCATTTAATTGAAACTAAATATGGTATTTGTCACATTACCTAAATTAAGCAATCTCTCCAGCCTCTTATTAAGTCCCCACCCCCCTCCGTGTATCCAGCAGGAGCGGGATACGGGGTGAGGGGGGGCCACATATAGGGCTGTTCGGTAGTACCGATCCCTAGTACCGAGTCGGTAAAAGTACCGGGTTTTTTGGATACCGGTACCGGAACCGAGCACCGGGTTCTTGGTACCGATTACTCGGTACTTTTTTACACCCCTAATGATGAAGTTTTGGTCAGGAATGTCACTATTTTTTTTCAAAAATTTCTTGGGGTGCCTACCGGCACCGCCAAACCCCCGCCAAAAATAATGTCTGCAGAGAAAATAAAACACAAAACCGAGAAATTGAACCAAATTCTCTTAACGATTTAGTTAATTTTCAAAAAATTTCCTGGCGGCGCCTATCGGCACCGCCAGACCCGCCGCCCACAAAAAATTTTATTTCTTTGTCTTCAAGCCCAGAATTTAGACAGCATTTTAATAATAGTTTGTACAGTAGACCCCAAAATCTTATTTTTGACCAGAGAATGTCTAATTTAGGAAAATTCCTATGTGATTAGAAATGGGAGGATTTTTAAATTATGCGTTTTGAACTTTCAGAAAATTATCAGAAATTTAGCCTACATCGATCAAATCTTTCGGTAGAGCACTCTAAACTCCTTAAGAGGGATTTGAGAAAAGTTTTAGCTCTTTTTTGACGTTTTTACTGAAAGTACCGAGTACCGGAACCGAGTCCCGGGTACCGGCGTCAAATACCGAGTACCGGGGTCGAATACCGGAACCGAGACCGAGTTGCGGTGTCCTAGCTTTGACCTATGACCATTCTTTTACGATTTGAATTTATGTTCTTTGATCATTGAAATTGTTGTCTCTCATATATTGATTATTTGTGTGGGTCACTGCCCATTTTCCCTCCTTCATTATTCGTTCGTTCATTCATATTCTATTCGCACTTTCTTTTTGTGTGCGGCCTTTGTGACCCTTTTTGTGGGCATCAAATTGTGTGCTGTTATTTAATTGCGGAGAAAAAGTGGATCATCATCATCGTGTATCATCATTGGGCGTCCCCTTTTTACCACGTGGCGCTCCCGGAAAAGGTACTGATCTTGACGCGATTTGGCCAAAAATTTGTTAGCTTTGAAAGTGGAGGAGGAAAAAAGGGAAAAGAAATCCCGGACGACAAATTGAGCAGCAACTTTTGGTAAAGGGAAACGAAATCCCGAAGGAGAATTGGAACATCATTGAGGTCACGGATCATCAACTACTCAGAAATTGAAGACTGCAACAGAGGCACAAAAAGTTGGTCCAATTCATCAGCAAATTCAACGCCCAGCCGTGCCAGAGGTCACGACTAAGCATTTTGTTCAGCAGCAAGTTCAGTTTCAAAAGGTTAGACAATATGCCGAAAAGGGAAGTGCTGAAAAAAGGAAAAGTGACGAGCAGTCTGAGAACGTGGAAATGAAAAATGAGGAGAGAATTGAGGAGAAAAGGGAGAAAGTGGGAATTGATCAGCCGTCCGAGGACGTGCCAACGAAACCAATTGAGGGAAAAATGATTGGAAAAGCGGTAAAAGAGAAACCTCTGTGGGAAGATAAAGTTGGAAATGAAGAAAGTGTAAAAGTGGCAACGAATTGGAAAATGACGGACGCGGGAGAAGTACCGATCGGCCAATTGTCAAGTCGGGAGCGGAGGAGATCAAACGACAGACGATTCAGGACAAAGGAAGAAAAGTCGGAGGAGGACTGATCACGGACGACGATTGGAGAAAGAACATGGGAAATTTCGGTCGACGAAATCACTTTCCCCGTAAGGCACCGAAAATTTGGACGACGAAACGAAATCGGGAACGACCATTGAAAGAAAATCGAGACTGAAAGTGCCGCAAGCCAGGCGTAGCTTCAGCAGACGATAAGACTTTTGGTGAGGGCAAGAAGGGACAGCCACCTGAAGGAAGGCTTGGTGCCGAAAGGACCAACGGAAAAGCTGACCGCCATGGGGAAATGTGCCGTCGAGAGTTTGCGCACTGTCTGTCATCGGAGTGTCGACACCTTTGGCCCAATCGGCGCAAGATCTTTACCGCCCCATCAGGGTTGCCATCTTGTAACACCAAAAAGACGGCATTTGCCTCAAAAACGAGGCAAAAAGACGGCAAAAAGACGGTATCAGCCTCCAGAAAGACGGCAAAAAAGGCGGCATCAAAAAAACCGTATAAAAAGGGAAAAAGTTGTCTATATAGCTTTATTCTGCATATTTCTCGCTACGGGATCGGAAATAAAGAGTTGATATGCCCGGATACAATCAAAATCAGAAGTGAAGAGTTTCTTGAGGTGGAAATTTGGGATCCTTGAAATTTGGGTCCATTTTTGCCCAACCAATTTTAACAGGATTGGGGGGGGGAGTGCGGTGGTGCCGATAGGCGCCACCGGAAAATTTTTGAAAAATTAGGTGGATTTGTTAACAAAAATTTGTTCCAATTCTTCGTTTTTTCGCGCTTAATTTACTTCTGGCCGTATATTTGTGGGGATGAGGCGGTGCCGACAGGCGCCGCCGAGAAAAATTTGAAAAAAAATATTGATATTTTAAGGGAATGAAGGCAAAAATTGAAATAATTGAAACCAAAAATCGCGAAAACAAGATGCCAATTTAAAATATTTCAATTATTTATCGAATTCCTTATAAAATTCTGAAAAAACTCAAAAAGACGGCAAAAGACGGCAAATCCCAAAAAGACGGCGGAGAGGGCAAAAAGACGGCAAATGCCGTCCAAATGCGGTATTATGGTCACCCTGCGCCCCATCCTTTCTGGTTAGCCGAATGCGAAGCCGATGAGCGCCGAGGACGTCGCTTTTCAGAGGGCGAGGATGTCCTAGCTTTGACCTATGACCATTCATTTACGATTTGAATTTATGTTCTTTGATTATTGAAATTGTTGTCTCTCATATATTGATTATTTGTGTGGGTCACTGCCCATTTTCCCTCCTTCACTATTCGTTCGTTCATTCATATTCTATTCGCACTTTCTTTTTGTGTGCGGCCTTTGTGACCCTTTTTGTGGGCATCAAATTGTGTGCTATTATTTAATTGCGGAGAAAAAGTGGATCATCATCATCGTGTATCATCATTGGGCGTCCCCTTTTTACCACGGCGGGTACCGGGAAATTTCTGGTACCGAACAGCCCTAGCCACATAACCCTCTCCTACCCCCCCCGCCCCGACCAGACCAAAAATTCTTAATAAAAAAGGAATCCCTAGACACAGATTTTTGGTAAAAACCCTACTCGTACATGGCCAACTCGTACGCCCCCGACTCGTACTGGTACCCCGACTCGTACATAGTCACCCAACTCGTACATATTTACCCAACTCGTACTTAGTTACCCAACTCGTACTAATTACCCCAACTCGTACTTTTTAACAACAATTTTTACAAAATATTCCGCTTAAACCATAATTTTTCAGATGACTTTTTTCAGTCAAAGGATTGGTTCCCAGTCTTTAATGGTTTCTGATCACCCTGATAATCCAAGTCTTTGCTACAAATGGTCACGAGCAGGCTCGGAACAATTGGTTGGGCTCCGCTATGTTTGTGCGGGCTGCCGTAAAATTCGAGATGCAAAACAAGTCTCGAAGGAAACACTTTTGCCGACCAGAAAGGCGCTCGGTGGCCAATGGACAGACGAATGCGCATTTTTGTATGCCATTTGAGAAAACAATGGTTCACGGAGAAGAGGTTTAGCTTTTTTTTTAGTTTTTAATTGATTAACACACTAAAAATTACATAATGTCACCACCCGGGCAGAATTATTCAGTTACTTCTGTATTAATTCTAAATTTAAAGATGAGGCGAAAAGTACAAGCCCAATGCATTTTTACGCCGTTTCGTTGTTTTTTTCTAATTTCCATTTTCAAGTAAATTTTTTGTAGGAGAGGCGAAAAGTTCAAGCCCAATTAGCATTGGGTTCGCGTGAAAATCTAGCGTCAGCAAAAGTGCGAATTGAAGTGAACATTGCGCAAGAGTACAACGACATAGTTGAAGCCGAGCGGAACCAAATTCGTGACATCGCTTGTGGGAATTCCACCGCGACCAAGAAAGTAACCATTAACTGTTCTGAGTCTACCATTAAGATTAATATTTAGGCTCTTTATCGAGCTCAAACGAAGCGCTTTATGAACGTGCGATCTCTGATTTCAGCTTATTCGATGTGCCCCGCCACCGCACAATAAACCACGCCGAGAGCTAC
This sequence comes from Heterodera carotae, assembly GCA_024500135.1. Classification (NCBI taxonomy): domain Eukaryota; kingdom Metazoa; phylum Nematoda; class Chromadorea; order Rhabditida; family Heteroderidae; genus Heterodera; species Heterodera carotae. Next base: position 7,385 of record JAKKIK010000206.1, read on the forward strand.
CATGGAAGACAAAGGTGGTTTTCCCAACCACACCAGCTGCTCTGGCGCTGGATCATCGGCTTTCAGGTTATCACGACATTTTTTAAATATTTATATAAAATATATACTTGTATATGTGTAGGAAGTCAACCATGCTGAAGAGGAATCGGCAGTGGCTATTGACGAGGGACGACAGCCACCAACTCAACCGTTGGCATTGACCACCGAAATTGATGCCAGCATTGAGCGCGAAAAGACGGTCATCGTGGAATTTTTAAACACGGATTATGGAGAGGAGCAATTTGTGGAGGTTATGTCGCGCTACTTTGGTCGCATAGGGCATTTGATCGGCTTCGATGCGCCACCGAGAGCAGAGCTCGACGAACAGATGCAAGAAGTAGCCGCAATGGAAGAGGCGGAGGCTATTCTGGATGAGAGCGGAATTAGCGCCGAGCCATTGGACGAAGAAAACATTGATCCGAATTAATTTTTTCATTGCTATTCCGGTTTCCGATGTTGTTATTTATTGTTTAACCGTTTTTATTCCTTTTTATTATTTGTTTCGATACAAAACGAGCCTTCAGAAAAAAAAATTATCGCTTTTCACTCTTATTTTCTTTTTTTGTTAAAAAGTACGAGTTGGGTAACTAAGTACGAGTTGGGGAACTATGTACGAGTCGGGGTACCAGTACGAGTTGGGGGCGTACGAGTTGGCCATGTACGAGTCGGGTGTCGTCCAGATTTTTGCCAGCCAGGTACGCCCTCCAATCCAAAAGTGTATCCCTCGTAACCGAATCCTGTTTACTCCCTGACACTCCCGCTACTGGAAATCCTACTCATATAAGTCCGATACAAGTGCAAAATGTGCGACTTCATGATAATCCGACACCCGAAAATCCTGACAAAAAGTTAAATTGTGGGCAAGGTAAGGTGATGGTCGATCTCAATCGAATAAAATTAGCTTATTAATTTAATAATTCTTTTTAAATGTCTTATTTAATACTAACGTGATGTCAGGTTTTTCAGGTTTTAGGTGAATCAGATTTTACGGCACTCGCCCGTCTCGCCATCCCCAAGAAAACGCCTCCCTCTTTTTACAAGGGTTGAAAAATAAAACCCCGGTGACGCTATCAAAGGCATAAAATAAACAAAATATTTTACATCAATTTCCTCTTTGAACTTGCTTGGTCCTGACAAAAGCCCGATCAAATTGCGGTACATTCGTAAATAGAAGAAAAGAATAACGTTTGCCTTGATGCACGATTCGATTTCGGAAGTGCTTAAGTTTTAAAACAAATTTTGGAAACCGAAGGTTTTGTTGAAAATTTGGCACCAAATTAAAAGTGGATTCATTGCTGGATGATTTCGGATGAACCCTAATTTGCAAAAAAAAACCTATTTTGGACCCGTCTACCTATGTACTAACTAGAAAACGTTGGGCGAGAACGCGAAATCCGTGTATGATTTGATTTTGCCAATAATTTTTTCAAGGAATTTGTGGTCTTTAAAACTCTCCAGCACTGTTGTTTTCAACCGTTCAATCACACTGTCAACATTTGTCGGCATTTCGCTTAGTGCCTGTGCCAAGTTGGACTCAGATTTGCCGTTGGATTGGCCAAGCCTAATATGCGCCAAAATTTCATCAAATAAAAATGGATGATTGTTTGTCTCCAGACAGCGCAACATCTTTTCAAGCAGGTCTTTAACCAATTGTACTAAAACGCGAATGAATTTTGATCGTCTATTGCAAAAAAAAACAATAAATTACCGATTGTAAAATTTTCTGAGCCATTGATTAAAGAAGAAAATTCTAGTGAAGCTGCAGCTGACGATGTTTCTGTACGATGATGAGCAACGTTTGATTCTGTGCCATTCTCCAGTTCATTTCGGTAATCGGTAACGGTAAATCGGTAATTTACCGTTACCAAAATTTACCGAAAATTTTAAAAATTCAATTTCGGTAATCGGTAACGGTAAATCGGTAAATTACCGTTACCGAGATTTACCGACGGAAAATGTCGGTAAACCGATCGGTAATCGGTAAATTTTTTTTAATGAATTGCACTGGAAACCGGCATTTGCGCCGGGTTTTGGGGGTCCGTGCCGGGTTTTTGAAGTTGCCGTGTTTTTGAAGTTGCCGGGTTTTTGGGTTTTTTGCCGGGTTTTTTGTTTCCCACTTATTTATTTGAATTTTATTAAACATTTCGCTAAAATTTAACAAAATTTTTCAATTTTTGCCTTAAAATGTCACTATTTTTTTCAAAATTTTCCTGGCGGCCCTATCGGCACCGCCAAACCTCTGCCAAAAATATGTCTCAAGTGAAAATAAAACGCAAAATCCGAGAAATTGGATCGCTAATCGGTAACGAGCGCTTTTTCCTGGGTTAATCCTATCTTAATAAGGTGCCAGTCTTTATAAAACGGTAATTTACCGGCTCGGTAAATCGGTAATTTACCGTTTTATCGTTACCATGCCGAACACTAGTTATTTTTGGCAATTTTTAAGTGTTGAAAAAACTAGTCCATGTTTTATACGATTTTTTGTCGTTCATAATCGCGGCAATAGACAATGTACACGGCCAATAAAATTGGCATGTGCTATTATCGTATACAAAAATTTATTAGTCCCACAAAATTTGGCTGGCGCCGAACTGAACCGAGTCGGTTCAACCGACCCGACATCAATTATAGTGCCATTCATTACCATTTGTTGTTAAAGTATTCGGCGGATTTTCGTGGTCCCTTTCCTGAAATTTGTACGAGCCATTCATCCAATCATCAACAGGTGCTGCAGGCTGATTGTGAGCCCAACGCTGCAGCGCTTCCAGCGGATACCATGCAAATTGATCAGGAAGAAACTAAACATTTGGCATTAAAATAAGGGTCAAGCCACGAGCTGGACCCCACCACCCCCCACACCCCACTAATTCTTCATATCCATGATCTTCTGATACATGATTGTGATGAGTTAAAGGATTATCGCGCGGCTCTGTGTAATTCCATTCCGCGTCCATCAACGGATTTGCTGCCCACACGATGCCGCCGGCGCTGTTCATTTCAGTGTCTTTAGCTTTTTGCAAGTCCGTCACATTTTGAGCCAATGAAGGTTGTCGGTGTTTTTCTTCATTCGCCATTAATTTCATCATTGCATTTGTCATCATTTTCGTGGGACTTTCCATTCTATTTTTTTATAATTTTGAAAATAATTTACTGTTCCCTGCTGTTTTTTCGGTCGGTTTCAGCTTGGCGCGGGCCAACTTGGCGCGGCCCCAAGTTTTTGGGACATAACTTTTTTTCTTAGTTAACCAAATTCTACAAATTTGGTATCATTCGAAAGCTCACCATGTTTAGAACCAATGTTTAAGCAGACGTCGAGTAATTAAATAAATTAAAAAGATATAAATTTCCAAATGCGAAAAACTCAAATTATGAATTTTATTTTATATCTTATTTTTGAATAAGTTTACAGTTTAGCTTTTGCTTATTCATTGGTTCTAAACATGGTGAGCTTTCGAATGATAACAAATTTGTAGAATTTGGTTAACTCGAAAAAAGTTATGTCCCAAAAACTTGGGGCCGCGCCAAGTTGGCCCGCGCCGAGTTGACCCGTTCCGTGTTTCCTCCACCTCATTTGTAAGGGTTCATCCCCGACACTGTTTGTTGAATTAGGTCGCATTTATAGGAGTGATAGTAAGTTCTCGAACCACTCCCGACACATTTGGTCGGGAATTTTCTCCCCCGAATTTCCTACCCCACAAGGTCGATAACGAACCCTACTTTATTTGGGGTCATGTTCCTATTGTCCGCCCTCAAATGTCCACTCCTAAGATGTGCTTTATTAAAAGGAGGGGGGGGGCTCTAATATAGGAAATAGATATATAAATTTTATTTTAAACAAAAAGAAAAAAATCCTTTCAAATCAGATATAATGGGATTGGTTTAGTCTTACCTCTTCTTTTTTATTATTGGATTATTTGGTTGGCCTATCGGATGCCGTTCTTTTTGGTGTTTTTTGCTACTTTTTCCTTTGCCTGAATTTGTCGCTTCACGAATAATAGCCTTCATATTCAAATCATCCGATATTGGCATCTTACCAATCAATGATGGCATTTTTTCTTCCGAAATTAGCCCTTTCATCATTTCAGAGTGTCTGGTTGACTTTTGATTTGGGTCTGCTGTCATATTGCCTTTGTCATCGGGATTCTGTAACTTTTTGTTGTTGTTGCCGGTGTTCATCCCAACACAAAAAGGTGTCAATGAGAATATGATAATTATTAGAAAAACAATGTTTATGTTCATTTTTGTATAAAATCTATGCAATAATCTTTTGGTTATCAAATTTCCTCTTATAAAACCCAACCTCACCCATAGACTCCCTCACCTCGACGGGTTATTAAAAATAGAACCCCCCCCCTCACTGATTAAAAACGAAAGCGCCTCCGGGGTCTATTAAAGGATTAATTCTTTTTTCCTTATAAAAACACTTTCGTATGCATAAATTAAACTGTTATTTTTATCCTATGAAATAAAATAATGAACCAAGCAATTTCTTAACCATTGTGATTAATCACGAGTCTTGCAGGTTAGACTCGACCTCAGTCGGCCAGTGCTCAAATGGCAGCGGATCGAGTTTAAACTGGTCTAGATTGGTTTGTCTCATCGAGGGCTGTCGATTGATACCAAACTTAATAAGAAAATGTTATGATTTTAGATTTTTATGCCAATTGTTCGAATTCGGTTCCGGGATTTGAAATTGGTAAATAATATACCAAGATTAATCGGTACTATGTTGAGTGCCAAATCAAACATTTGTTATTTCATATTTAGCGAGATTTATACATCTTCTTAATACTTTTTAAAGAAAGAGTCAAAGATTTTTGTCTCAATTGCCCATGACTCGATACTCCCGAGAGATAGACGAACAACCTAGCCGGAGATTATCAATCTCAATGTATTTGTAAATATTGTTGTAGAAATAATGAATACCTATTGATTTTTTTAATAAAAATCATTTTCAATACTTCATGCCAATACTTAACAAATAATTTGTTTCATTATATGTACATATTCACGTGAATCCTTAAATTGTTTACTTGTTTGTAAATATAAAACATTAATGTTTTTTGTCATTCTACTTTACTTTTTTCCTCCCAGACGTATGCATGAAAAACTCATGAGCTTTTTAGCATTTAAATTCAAAAAATTCAGTCTGAATTCATTATTTACTAATTATCTAATTAATAATTCTTATTAATTTTATTTATGTTTTTTGAATTTCTTATCTTTTGAAGCAATAAAATATGTATCCATATAGGTATATATCAAAATTACGTTACCAAGACTTGATATCAGACTTAAAAGTACGGAAAAGTCTCGGGAAAAGACACTCGAGTACCTCTATAATAATTATTTCGATACGCAATCGGAGCAGGGAGCAGGCGACGTTTATTGCCCAAGTTTAGGCGCGTGTAAGGATGTAACCGGATTCCGGGTTCCAGACTTTTTTGAGTCCTTAACTCCGCCTTATCCTGGACCCCTGAATTCCCATAATTTTTTCGGCATCCGGTTACATCCCTTTTCGCGAACCTACATACTAGGGTTCAACGGGACCGGGACTTTTCACAAAAACCAGGACCGGGCCTTTCCGGGCCTGGAAAACCGGGACCCGGACCCAGTTTTTCAACCGGGACCGGGACTGAACCGCTACATACTACTGACGGTGGTATCGGGAAGGCAACCTATTCATACGCAAATACTAGGTAGGTATTAGAGATGCTCGAGAGTCTCGGTCTCGGTTCTCGAGTCGAGAAATTTCTCGGTTTTTTTTGGTGTCTCGGTCTCGGGTTTTTAGTCTCGGAAAACGAGATTTTTTATGCTCCCCTAATGATTGGGTTTTTGTGCCAAAATACTAGTTTATATTTTAAACTTTGTTGCCAATTAAAAAATTGGTTGAAAATTAATGCCTATTTTTACCTGAAATATCAAAATATTTCCTTTTCATTCCTCTCCAAATAAATTTGCGTGTAATCGCTTACGAGTTTGGGAAAATCGGGGAGTCTAACTCTTGTGACAAACCCGTTTTGTCCCCAACAACTTTTTTTTGTCAATGCGGAGTTTTTTGTTTTTTTTTCACTAAAAAGTCTCGGTCTCGGTTCTCGAGTCGAGAAATTTCTCGGTTTTTTGGGAATCTCGGTCCCGAGTCTCGGGGTCAAGTCTCGGAATCGGTCTCGAGTCTCGGGGTCAAGTCTCGGTATCGAGTCTCGAGTCTCGGGAAATTTTGGGTCTCGAGCATCTCTAGTAGGTATGTTTGATTTGATTACTTTTAATTTTATATATTGTATGCATGTAAAATGGATTCTGTTTTGGTAATGTCAAGCAACGTGGTGATGATGTAAACATTGATTTTTAACTAATTTTAAATTTGGAAAACTGTGATGGCATTTCATATTTCTAAGAAATGTTCAGATTTTGAGGGTCCAGGACATGAAATTAATTTTTCATTTTCTTAAATTCTAGTTAATAATCCCCAGTTTTGGCCTAATCAACAACCGGCATAATAAACGCCTATAAAGACCCTTCAGAATTAGAAATATGTTATTTTTTTGTTACAATGCACTTCGGTACTTTCCTGTACTGTGTCCCAATTCTCAATTTCAAAAAAAAGGTCAACAAAATGATGATATAAAAAACTATTTTGAAAATAAATGCCATAATTGAAATGTCTTCAAATATGTCTGCTAATTTTTGCGCATATGTTTTCTTCGCGTAAACTCAATTAACATTACTCTTCCTTGTGATTTTAGCAAATAATTAAAATTTTTCTTTAAAATGTCTTCATCTTTTTACATAATAATTATTGTTTTAACAATTGTCATTTTGTTGTTCATCGAAAAAAGTTGCGCAAACAATAAAGAGTGTTACTTTTTTTACACGCGGACTACTGATTATGAAACACAACAGAGAGCTCGCTTTTCCCTCGTGACACGTGAATGCTTTGGTGATCTGATCCCGTGAGTTTCAATTTTTTAATACCATTTTTCCTCTAAGAAACCCCTGGGGTGTCTAATGGAGCGGAGGGGGTGGGGGGATTCTATTTGAGTCCAAAGGAACGATTTTTTCGGCACCATCCACGTGCCATTGACATACATTCGGATTAATTTTTTTTTTGTATAAAATTCAAAAAAGCTAAAAATATAAAGGTATAATAATATAGTAGATAATTTCAATTTTGTACTTTTACCTACATATATCTATTAGAGCATATTTTAACACAGTTTTCGCGAGCTGTTTGTCAAATATGGAGCCAAGACAAACAAGAAGTTGAAGTGGGGGCTTGAGACCAAAACGTTAAAGGGCGACCTGTATGGTGTGGAAACATTTTTGGACCTGATCTTGGCACGGGGCCAAGGCCTTTTTGACTGGAGAAGTGCGCCAACACAAAAATTCATATTTCGTCAGCAATGGCATATCAACGAACTTGCAAAGAAGTCCAACCCGCAGCAACAGCAGCAAAGGGACAAATTTCAGGAATATTCAGCTTTGGTGCAACAAGCTAAAGGTATACTATAAAGCAGTAAACGGGTCAGAAGAACTGGAAAACATAAAAATCCCGAACAAAAACTCAGATTTTAGCCGGAATTGTAATTAATTTCTCCCCTCCCCCTTAATTAAGTGTTCATATAAATCACCTTAAAATATATATGTACATCCAGTGTACTAGTGTAGTAAAGGACGGGGGATTTTCACGAAACGAGACCGAGACTTACCGGGACATAAGTCGGACCCCAAATGGACTTGAAATTTGGAATTTGACAATTTGTTTTTTACTAAAAAATCACTTTACTCAATCACTTGTTCACAGATGCCAAGTTCGATTTGGACCAGTTTCTGGACAACAACTTTGTGTGCCGCCGTCATTTAAACGAATTGTTGAACACATGGGCCGAATCGCACACACACTTCAAGGCCATATTTGAAAGCATAAAGGATGTGCGTTATTATTGTGCTTTCCCGATTGATGCAAATGGATTTGGAAAAACGCCAGAAGACCCTCATCATTTGCGCATCAAAGGCGAACCATATTTTCTGCAAAAAAATGAGGCCAAGTACGTGTTGGAAAAGCACGGAATGCTGATGCACCTTGGCATACGTAAGCAGAGAGGGAGTTGCTTTACTAGGGGTGGCTGTATTAAACGATGGATTATTTAGAGTTAGGAGGGGGCTTTAATATAGGGAAATGCGCTAATTGAGAATATTAGATTGGAGTGAACCGAGATTGATTTTAAAAAAAAATTTCTACGGCAATAAACCCATAGAGTGCGCGCGCATTAATCAGAATAATTGATCAATTGATTGTTTGATCAAAACCGACCAAAAATCAAAAAAATTGCAAAACCAAAAAATTGGTCAATTTGTGTTTGGTCAGAGTTTCCGATCTCTAATACAAATTTTAAAAATCGTACATAAAAAGATTTTGTTGGCGGTACGGCCCAAACATGGGCAAAAGTGTGTACGGGTGTATATGAACGGCGATTTCGTATAAAAACAATACATTTAAATTAAGCCGTTTGTGAATGGCACCTAAATGCGATCAAGGCTGGGATGGCCGCTGCAACACAAGCTGCTTCGAACAGTAAAGCAATTGCAGAAAATAAAAGCAAACCAACAAAAAGTTCCAATAAAATTAAAACAACAAAAGATTCCAATAAAACTAAAACAACAAAAGATTCCAATAAAACCAAAACAACAAAAGATTCCAAAAAACCCTTTGTACCGGATTTTGATTCTGACGCTGAACCGATGGAGCGTAGTACACAGCATTCAAGCGATGCATATCACGGTATTGATGAAGAGGTACGGTAGTAAGAAATCGGTTTGCCCAGGGTGGGGATCGAGCGAACAATGTACGAACGACCACCCCAAACCAACTTTGGTTACCCTGATGGTGATCCTTATATTATCAACCGCCGCCCTTCAACGTTTTAACAGTCCAACATATTTCCTCCAAGGTGTTGAAGACGTACATGGAACGAATGAATTTTGGCATTGACGACGACCAGCAACAAATTGTGGGGAACAGCAGCAAACAACGTCCAACTGTTGCTGAAGCTGATGATGGCAAAAATGAAGTATTATCATCTTCGGATGAGGAAAAAGCTAACAGTTCTGATGATTCAAGTTTGAGCCTAAGTACTACGTCAGATGAAATATCAGACCACGACGATGTTGATGAAGAAATCGTACAACAAACGTCATTACGGAAATTCAATAGGCAACGCGCGCAGAAAAAGCCATAGTGGCTATTATGAGAAGACCAAAAAACTGGTTTAACTGTTATTGTCTATAGGGTAGTGTTGTTCGGGACCCAGAAATTTTCGTGACTCGGGACCGGGACTAGACACCGGGATTCGGGACCCGAACCTCATGAGCCAATTTTTGGAGGTGTATTTTTGGAATAACCAATTCACTTAAGAATCAAAAACACTAACAATTAGGCCATAAATAGTAGTGCTGCACCCGAAATTTCGGTTTCGGTTTTCGGGTTTTTTTCGGGTTTTTTGGCTTTCGCTTTCGGTTTCGGTTTGCGAGTTTCGGGTTTCCCGAAAGTAAAAACACACCCCTAATGATTGAGTTTTTGACCAAAATTACTCAATTAATATTTGAGTTTAGGCGACAAAAGCCAATTTTTTTTGTGTTACCTATTTAATTTAATTTATTTTTTGTGGTATCTCCTTGCATGATACCGTAGCCTAGTGGGTAGTGCTACAGGCCCCAATAGAATTATCAATGTTTTGATCCTTTGTAGTGCATTTATTTATTATTTTTTTCCAAAAAGTCATTTGTAATGCTGGCAATTTTATATAAATACATATTTTTTTAATCGAAAAATGCACCTCTAAGAATCATTTTTCATTTTAAAAAGTGCACCCCTAATAGCCATTTTTGTACAGATTTTTGTCAACTCTAGTATTTTCTTTTTATTAATTTTCCTTAAGAAAAAACGCTTAAATTTTTAAAATTTTCCCGGCGGTGCCTATCGGCACCGCAGGACCTCTCTTTTTCAGGGTTTTCCTTAGAGAATGCATTTAAATTTTCAAAATTTTCCCGGCGGTGCCTACTGACACGGCTGAAAAAATTTCGTATAAGAAATTGCTTCGAAAAATGTCTAGAAAATGATAAACAATTAGCATATTTATGGCAAATTCAAGCAAAATTTTTTTTAAGAATAGCAAGCAATAATTTGAAAAAAATTTTCAACTTTCGGTTTCGGTTCCGGTTTTTTCGGGTTTTTTGGCTTTCGGTTTTGGTTTCGGGTTTCGGGTCTGACTTTCGGTTTCGGTTTTCGGGTTTTTTCGCTTTCGGTGCACCACTAATAAATATGTAGTGATATGAAATATTTTAATAAAAAAATGTTAATTTAATATTCAGAAATTATCCAGTCTTTAGGGGTGAAAAAAGTTCCGAAAACCGGGACTAAAACTCCGGTATCGGGACCGGGACAAAAAAAACCGGGAAAATCCCTGTTTTCGGAAGCGGATTCCCGAACCACAATGACATGAATATTTTCATAAAAAAATGTTAATTTAATATTCAGAGTATAATCAATAATTTTTTGTACCATCAATATACAAAAAATAAAAAAAATATTTTAGCATATACTGTATTATGCAAATTCATACTCCTCTATAGCTTTACATATACCCTAAGCGTTACGATTGTTTTTTTTTAATCGTATTTAAAAAAAATGATCGGCTGCTCCACCCACACACGCAGGCTTTTTTTAATCACATTTTGCACGTCGTAAAAACCAGCGATGGGATTCCATAATAAAATGCAATAAAATGATTCGAAGAACGACACACATTTTAAATATGTAGCAGTTTAATTTAACGGCAGATGGTCCCTCGCCGATCTTTCTTCCCGTTGCCCTTCGCCAGTCGTCGATTCATTTCGATTTGTTTCACAATCGCTCCGACCCTCCGTCGCCGCCGTTCATTCACAGCGCTGCTGATCGCTATGCTATGGAAGAAAATGGGCGCTAATAGAAAGAAACTGAAATTTTTGAATGTACGCGTTAGTACGCACTGCATAGAGGTAGAAAGTGAAGGAAATAGTGCATAAATTGTAAGAGAGAAAGAAAAAAAGTAGTGCTAGTGTGGCGCGCGCTTTGCGCGTCTCTGCTTGTTGGCCCGCCGGGGCCGCACACATATTTGGATGCCTGCGGCGTGGCGAGCGGTGTCAACCGGTGCCGCGTCGCACCACCACACACGCACACACACAACTGTGTGCGGCGGGCAGCCATTAATGTCTTTGTTTCTCTGAATCTATCCATAGCATATATTCTCAGCATAGTTTTGCTTCTTTTCAGCGGCATTTCTAAGGGTTTTAGCCGTGCAGCGCACGCACGCATAGCAAAGTAGAAAAGGAAGAGAAGGACCAGAAACACACAAAAGCATTGAACATTAGAGAAAAGAAGGAAAAATCGGCCATTAAAAAAGAAAGGGGCGTGCGGAAAACTTGTTCCCCTTATATTTCTTCCACTACTTTCTTTCTCTATCATCCTTTCTCTCTCTTTTACATACTTCCCTCTCAATCTCTTCCTTTCTCTTATAGCTTCATCGGCGCTCTTCATTGATTTGCTCATCTTCTCCTTTTAAATTTTGCTCCCTAAAATGACACACGCATACATTTTAATGGCGTCCTCCCACTCATCACTCACTCTCTGTGAGGTACTAGGGCACAAATTTCTTATGCATCTTTTGCCCGTCTCCATGTATAAAACAATATTTCGGCACTATCTGCGGCGCCCCTGGAGCTAAACGATGCACAACAATATGTGTATGGAGAGGCACAGAGAGACAGAAGAGGGAAGCAGACAGCACAGCTCTTTTTGATGCACTTCATTCTCTCCCTCCTCCAAACATTCCTATCTCATTGCATTACCCTGCCCTCCCTCCCTCCCTCCCCCCCCCCCTCCACACACTCATATATGTATTTCAAACATCCGCTTAACTTCACCTCACGCGGTCCGCGTGTGTTCCCTTTGCCCACCCACCCTCGCGGCGGCTTCTTCGTGTACATACCATAGGGGGAAAGCAATAATAAATTATTTTTATTTTTTTTTGCTTGCCTCGGGCATTTGTTGCGGCAATGAGACAGACTGCTGTCTCGTTGGTGTAGCGGTTGGTGTGGAATGCTGCTGCTGCTGATCCCCGTTCTTATTTAAGCAGTGGCCCGCTGCGCCTCATCCTATGGTTTTCTAAAAACCTGATTGAATTTCCGATTGCTTAATTCCGAAAGCAAAGGCAAGCAATGGTCAAGAATAAGATTTTGGGGTCATTTGTAAGAGCATACCTACAGAATTAAAACTGAAACTTTTATTAAGAAATGAATTTATTAGAAGATTTAAACCAATTTCGAGTTGCGTTTTTGCTGTCATCGTGGAAAGAAAAGATCCAAGGCACACCCACCCTGCTTTAAATTATTTATATTTAAATTAATGTATGGTACTTGTGGGGTTATCTGTGTGCAGATTACAAAAAAAATTTTCTTTTCACTTTACATACCTAGTGCTTTTTGAATTCGACAAAAATTCGGAAAATCAAGTCACTTCTTTTTTTACGTACTTCCATTGATTTTAAGACATAGACTTGAATTTTTCAAAAATTTGCATTTTCGACCAAATGTTCGGATTCGGGTCCGGGGCCCACAAGTAACCAAAGTACTTACTGGGATTTAAATGGGATCAGTTTTTAATGATTTTAAATACCATAACTAAACTATGATTTTTCTCCTATTTTCCATTCTTTCTAACACAGATCTGAAGCCTTTCTTCATAGGGCTTCAGCACAATTTTTTTCCCTCTGCTGAAGGACCATCTTTCTGAAAATGATAGTGAAAAAAGTCGTTTTTACCGGATTTCCTCCTTGGGCTAGATATTCTTATAATTCACTGCTAATTTGTCGCCATTTTTCTTCGCCAAACATATCACATGGGTGGTTGGGGTCCATTCGCAAACATTTCAGCCATTTTTGCTGGGCGAAGATTGCGATGTGTGTGCCTATTGAAGGCAAAAATTGAGAGATTTGAAGGCAAAATCTCGCGAAAAACAACATGCCAGATATCGAATTCATCATAAAATTCGGCAAAACTCAAAAAGGTGGTAAAAAGGGGGCGGCCAGGTCAAAAAGGGGTCATTATAGACACCTTGCCCCCTTCATTTGTGGCCCTGCGGGGACAGCAGCAGAGCGCATATATTCCACAACCCACCGACCAAAAACTTCTAGCATAAATTATTCTCCAATCTACTAAAAACTGCGCGCGCGTCGCCGGCGGGACGATGGATGACTGTGAGGAGTTTGATCAGTCAGCAAAATTTTTTTATATTAATGCGTTCCAACGGGTGCATATGGGGGCTGGGGCGACCCCGCCGCGACATTCACGACTTTGTGTCTTTCATCACCACCAGCAGCAGTGCAGAGCAGTTTCCTTTATTTCTTCCATCCACAAATGTCGTTCGTTTTGGTGTCTCGTCGTCCCAATCAGCAAAAATTTCCATCCCCGCCGGGCACCCGGATTTTCACTTTCCCACTCTTCTCCTCCGTCTACCGGAACATATACATATGTTAATCGCAGGAATTAAGAAAATGTATATTATGGCTCTTCGATTACAGCGATTTCACCATCACCCTTTACCACCATCACCTGCCTCCTTATTTCACCTTCCCATCACCCCCCGATTGTTTCCTGCTGCTCTTTATAAAATTTGATTGAAAAGGAAAAAAATTTTAGCACAAAAATTTGGGTTGGTCCGGAGTTGACTGCTCAAAATTGTCGCCCACCCCTTCCTTCGTCCACAAAATAGCAGCAAAATTAGTCACCCTACAAATAGTGCCTTCCTGCCCATCTTATTACTGCAGAAAAAAAACTGCTGGCAGGCAAATTGATTCCATTTGTTAAACAATTCTTTTTTTTTTGCTCATCAAGGCCCTTTCATATATCAACGCCGCCGTCCCTAAGGCGGCGATCCTTCCGATCTCGACCGGAAAAGCATATGCCACCTCTTCCGTAGTCAGTCACTTGTTGATCACACCGTCCGAGAATCTTCGATCAATCTTTTCGCTTTACGTTTGGCCAATTTTTCGCATTTTGCTATTTTTTGTCGTCGTTGAGTCATCCACCGACAAAATGGGCTGTCTTCTTTTCTTTTGACTCATCCTCTCTTATTAGGTACATAGTTTCTCTGCTGTTTAGGAGATTCTCAATAGGGTAGCACGGGACCGGGGCTTTTTCAAAATACCGAGCGTCCAAATGAGTACCAGTGCCCCGGTTTTGGCCGGGTCCCGGTCCCGCCCCGGTTTTGCCCCGGTTTTCCCAGCCAAAAAAGCCCCGGTTTTTCAACCTGAAAAAGCCCCGGTCCCGGTTTTTGCCAAAAGCCCCGGTCCCGTGCTACCCTAATTCTCAACAAAAAACTTGGTGTGGAAATCATCATTTACAAAAAAAATATTTTGGAAATATTTATGCATTCCAGCATATTATCTCACTATATTTCATTGTTTTGACAATAATTGTTTCTTATAGACTTCAATATATGTATGTATTATGCAAATTTTGATAAGTAAAATTTGTTCTTCTCTTTTGCATCCAAATTTGGGTTCTTTTACAGCAAAACATTTATAATTAATGGTGATAATCCATGCTTTAGCCATTTTCTTGATAGTCCCTGACATCATTAATCTCAAATTATTTACTCATTTTATATGGTCAGTGTAGCAATTTTTTTATAATTTTATTACAATTTAGAAAACAATCTAATACACATACATATTAAATAATTAATTTTTTTTTTTTTGTATTTTTCGATTCTGGAGCCAATTGTTGATTTTTTAAATTTGGAAATGAGCTCCAGACCGAAAGTACCCTTTTTATAAATATAAAATAAAATTTACATCAAAATGAACATCACATATTTTCACTGTTTATGTCATCCAGCGTTTTTGTCATGGACAAACCAAGCAAGAGGCCCATATTTTGCTTCTTTTTCATCAGCATCAAAATTGATTTATTTCATTCATCTAAGCCCAAATGTTTAATTTCTTTCGGTGAACAGGCTTCTCCCCCGCAGAAAGCTTCCATTTTTTTCAGCCAGAAAATATGTACATATTAATTGTCTGCTTATTTGTTTCATTAACTACTAGCTCACTGTACATACAAGGCAATAATGGCTTTTTTTGAATGCCACCTTTTTATTGCAAAAAACATTTTAAATTCATAGGATAATTTGATTGTCGGCCAATCTTTTTGATTAATTAAGTATAATGTATTGGAGTTGGGGTCGTTTTGGGTGCCCAAACGACCCGTCCCAAATATATTGACCTTTACTTTTAATACTTAGGGATTATCATCCACCGTATGCATCATCATTGCATAATAAAAACTTGTATTTATGTCTCTCCATAATTGCTTTCTGTTAGAATTTGAAAAATTGTGTTTTTTTCGTCAGAAAAGCTTAGCCTTTAAATCAGCTATTTAAATGAGATTGTTATTCATTGCAAAAATAATTTTACATATTGCGGTAATGGAAAAGGAAAATGTTTTCTCTTATTCTGCTCATTGATCGTTTAACTGTGCGTCTATTTTGGGCGCATAATATTGTACGTATTAAACAAAAATGATTAATCATCATTTCTTATCACACTGTGTGACTGGTGATTCTTGATTAATAATTTTATAAAATTGGAGAAGATTATTTGCAACTATAAACGGCATTTTTAGCAATGCTTACCCGCCCTTTTCTTTGTTACAGAGTCGAAAATGCACGGGAAAAATTTCGACAAAAACACGCATCTCCCGGACCGGCATTTTGTTCATTACCGGGCCAAAACTTTTCTTTAGAACTTCATTTTAAGAGCTGTAGCAAAGACATATTGACTGACCTACAAAAGCCCCGGAAAGAATCATTTTGAAGGTTAAACTGGGTGAGTATGTTGGGTCGTGCTGAGGTGTCAAAAATCCAGTTTTTAATTTTCAAATTTTTTTTAATCCGTTTTATCTGCTGCTTTTATGGCGGCTCCACTGCCTCTCATCAGCAATCATCATTCTTCTTTTTTTCT
This sequence comes from Heterodera carotae, assembly GCA_024500135.1. Classification (NCBI taxonomy): domain Eukaryota; kingdom Metazoa; phylum Nematoda; class Chromadorea; order Rhabditida; family Heteroderidae; genus Heterodera; species Heterodera carotae. Next base: position 23,476 of record JAKKIK010000206.1, read on the forward strand.
TTTTCGTCATGCTTTGGACATATGTGTGTTTCTTATCAAGACACTATGTCAATGTTTTACCCTGCCACTGTTCTTTCAAAAATCAATTATATAGGAGTAAAAAACTATACCCTAAGCGCGCACATTCATTGTATGTTTTTTTTTGTAAGCCAATGACGATGTGTGATCCTTCCTCTCGCGCATCTTCTCCGTTGTCGTTGTCGCCACTGTCTGTCCGTCCCCCCCCCCCGTCTCCCTGTGGAGATTTGTCGTGTTTTACACACATCTCATCAAATATTTGCGCAAGGTTCTTCCACCCTCCTTCACATCTACCGCCCGCCTCCCCCCCCCCCCTCGCCTCCCACTCCCAAATTCAATTCTCCCCCGCCGGCGGTCCTCTCCTCAAATCCTCCCCTATATCCGATGGATGTTGCGAAGCTTCTTCCTCTGTCCATCACATCTACCATCCCCTTTCTTCATTATCATCTCCTCATCCCACACGCTCAAGTACCAGCCAACAACCAACCACTTCACTGTCCCTTCAAAAACAATCACTTGGGGGGTGCAAGTGAGGGAGAACGGGAGCAAAAGTCGAAGACAATCCCCACCCCGCCCCACTAAACACACACTGTTCTTTTCAAGTTAATGGATTTTTGGGCATAACGGAATTTTGCAGGAATGCGCGACTGATAAAAAAGAAATCCCTCAAATTTCGTGGGACATCTTTTATGCATGTTCGTCCACGATTTGTGTGGTGCCTCCACACCTCTCCCCCATAGCCCATACCACGCTTTGTATGATGCCCCCACACTCCTCTCCAATAATATGTAATAAACCCGACCCATGGGAGAAATATCACTTACATAATAAATTCCCCCTCCGGGGATGTCTTTTTTTATTGTTGTTTATTTTAATTTTTTTATTTGTTTGTTCACGCGATTAACAACACCCATTAAGCCACCTAACAGCACGGGGAGAGAGAATAATGGGGTTTTCGTTTGGGTGGTCTGTGCTTCCCCATTCGCTCCGCCGATGTGTGCGATTTCGAGAACAAATTTCCGGTCGATAATCCGCGAGGTTAGCACCACCCGCCGCTAAGAGCGGCGGGAATGCGTTGTGGTCGGTGACACATTTTGATCCACCCCTTCATAAATAACAGTAATAAGCCGAAAATAGTGCTAATATTCTTTAATTAGGGGTCGGACAGGGCCGGTATCTCGCAGGTTCCCAGGTTTTGAAAAAATAACCCGTGACCCCGTTAAACCAGGAATTAATCCCATCCCGAACCCTTCTTTTTTCGATCCTTCTAGGTCAGTACTTTCAAGAAAATCAATACTAGCAAACTTTGACTTATAGGTACCTAGCTTATTAAGATTTATTTGATTTTTTTGACAAAAAAAAACTGAAGCTCTATTAAGCGCCGAAATCACATAATTGGGCAAGCGCGTTCCACAAAATGTGCACAATCTGCAATTGCACTCATCCCTTTGACGTAGACAAAAAGTGCATATAGCCAGCATCCTCAATTTTTCTTTGCACACCACCCACCCAGCACTACATACTGGTGCACTCTTCCAATTGACTGTAATTTTTAATTTGAAGGTGTTTGGGCACGTCTTGTTTGACTACTGACATCTTATTTGCAAATATTTTTTTTGCGGGTCGGAGGGGATCCCCGATCCACCACAGCATAGCCCAACAACGCCCCCCGACCGTTGTCGTCGTCGTCGTCGACTTTGCCGCTGCTCAAAGAGAAACAGAGAGTGAAGCGTGAACAGCAAGCAGTAAGCACCTCATCATCAATCCCAAATCTAATCCACAACTACGCGGAGTACACCAATTCACTGATCAGTGATCACTCCCTAATCGGATACACGCCCATCCATCACACACAACATCAGCAGACTGACTCATCATCAACAGCAAAGAGAGAGATTCAGTCAGTCCCAGCAGCGGCAGGCAATCGACCGAATTTTGACGACACAAATTCTTGTCACTCCATTCCATTCATTCCACCACCGCACCACACTTTGTTTTTGGTGTGTTGTATACCGCCTGTGTATATTTTGCGGAAAAAACAACAACAGTAGCATCCACCACCACCACCACCAGCAGCAGTAGAAATTGATCGGATCGAATCGCACAACCAACCAAAAACGAACCGAGATCGACCGGGGACGCGGCCAATCGAATAACCGCGTGATTCACATTCATTCATTGTGCAGCCGTTGTCACCACTAACCACACACTGTTGTGGTGTGTGCACTTCAGCGCTGCCATAAGGTCCAAGCACTGCTCGCACAAAGTCCAACCAAAAAACAAAACGAACGCACATAAATTTAATTAAAAAAAGTAATTTTTTTTTTCAAAAATGCACCTCAAAAACTTAATGCATAAGTACCGGTGTCGCTTCTGGTTTAGAAAAAATTCGGATTCGGGTTTCGAACTCTGTTCCTATGAGTCTGGGTCGTCTTGCTCCAGGGCAGTTCTGTTACCAAGAGCTGTTTGGCCATAACTTTCCAAATTTTTAAATCATGGTAATCATTTTAAAATGTTTGAGAAGCTATGTACGAATAAGCTGAAGCTAATCTAAAATTACAAACTGATGAAAATCCTCTTTTGTGAATTGCTTAATAAATTCTTGGAAAATATTAATCATAAGGCCCAGACTCCAAATCACCTAAAACCACTTTTTTAGGTTTCCTTAGGTGCTGAATACGATAGAACAATCAAAATTTTTGCGCGGAAACCATTTTAAACCGGTTTTTGAACCGGTTACCGATCTAGATCAAATTCAACTCAATCCGAAGCCATCTGGACACTGTCCAACTGAGTCCCAGTAAAAAACGGCCGTTTTCCACACAGTCATAAACATTTTTAATCAGATTTTTTGCTAAAGGAAATATTTTAATTATGAAATATTTCATATTGCTGAGATTTGTTTGTTGTATCCCATGATTTTTTGGCTACCGGACCGAAGCGCTGAAACCAATTTCGTCGGAATTAGTCAAAAATAAGGACGGTTATGACATACATGTACCTTTGTGATACGTAGAGCGGTTTCCGTTAAAAGTAATTTTCATAATCGTTACCGGCATTTTCCAAAATCACCCAAATATAATATGGACAAATACCCGGTAAACCGTTACTATGCCGAACATTTGTTTTAAAATCATTGATTTTTTAAGAACACGACCCGTATCTTGTCAAGTGTAGCAGCTGAACACATTGCTCTTCTTCCTGCCCCTGTCGAACAACTGACTATGTGTGTGTGGTCCGTTGCTGCTTGCCTGTAACAAAGAAATTTTCTTTTAGGGTTTGTTTTTTTCGGACCCAAAAACCGGTCCTGATAGAAACGCCACTTCCATCAACCAATTCAAATGTTTTATAAATTTAAGCTAAAGTTTAAGCAATATGCATATTCTCGAAAAAGTTAGAATTTTATAAATTAAAAGACCCTTGTTTATTCATAAAAATGTAAAGCTCTCGGATGATACCAAGTTTGAAGAAATTTATTGACTAGGAAAAATTAAATCGGGCGCGCGTTTCGGCCAACGCCATTACACTGGAAAAGAAAAAAACGGGTTTATTTTTAATTACTTTTGACACAATTTTCCAGTTTGGCTTTCGAAGATTCTTTCTGCTCACGTCCGCTCATACAGTTGCTCAACTCCTCACCGCAACAAAACAACTTTTTTTTGCTTGAATAATGATGGCCCAGGTAGGCACTTTTTGAGCAAATAATTAGCTTTTCGTTCCTGAATTATGTCAATCTTTTGATTGACTACGGAATTCTGTTAAAACTGTTATATGTAGCGAGGTTTGACAAATATTGTACCATTGGGTATTGTAATGAGACAGCGGCAAAATCTAAGCCCGACTAGGTGGGAATTGAACCCACTACCTTTATCTTCCATGGGCAGCTCATCCACTGAGCCATAGAGACACATTAGACGTTACTTACAAAACATCTTATCAATCAACTACCACCGCCCTACAGCGTTTTAATTTTCCACCGACCTTTATCCTTACAATACATGTAATATTGTCCAACCCTTTTTAAATCTCGTTTTTTAACTAAATGGTAATTCAAATTATATTTAAAATGTTCAGTTTTCTTCGACAACCTCCGCAAATTGTTGGGCACCGTCCAGCTGTGAAACAACTGCACAAATTGGGTCAGGCTCTGCAGCGCCTCTTCATCAGCAGAACAGCGCGGACGGCATTGTTGTGTGTTCGATGCCCCCGGGCGACGCTGCAACACAAATGCTTTTCAAACAGGTCAGTCGGATTGATTTGGGGGATTAAAATTAATTATGTTTTTTTATAAACGCGATATTTTAGCATCCGCAACAGCACGCATTCACTGCACATCATCTGCGTTCCACTGCAGCAGACGCACAACAACAAACTCATCATCAACTTCAACCTGCATTACAGCATCCTGGTAAGAAAGATAATTAATCATGGAATAGGATGAAAAAATTGCCATAATAAGAAATTTTAATGATCACAAAGGAATAACCGGATACAGGAAAATAAAATCGGAATTATTGACCCCAATTAGGTCCGACAAATGCCAAGATTAAAAAGTAACGACGAAATAATTTTGCCTGGGCCGGACGGGAGCCGAAAACTAACCTGCGTTTTTGCTTAATTTAGTAATAAATTCAGCAAAATGTAGGCCTTGGTTGGAAATTCAACCCACAAACCTTAATCCCAACCCTGTTGATTACGGTAGCAATATATTTGTTTGTTTCTTCATATTATTTTTTTTCTGTATTTGTTCAAATTCAAATCCATCACAAATTTTCCTCCAAATGTATACGCGCGCGCACGCGGCCAGCAGACGACGAATAAATTTGATCAATTTTTTCGTCACGGTCAGTGCGATTGGCTGTGTCATTGGGAAAAATATGTTTCATTTCTTTCGTCATTCATCGAAATGTACGAAAAAAAAGCAACGAAATTGGGAACATTTTTTTCCTGTGACAGTCACAGGAATATGTAACACAAACCGCCGTGCTGCTGCTGTTTTTGGTGTCACACATTATAACGGTACTTTCCCATTCTGTGCACACAAAATTAATTTTTTTAAAAATCAACAAAGGCGCGCAGATGTAAAAAAACCGTAGTGTGGATCCATTTGAAGACATTTTGGAGCACATTGTGGCATTTATGCCACCGAAATAATCTTGGCGCGCCCTTTTTGCAATACTGTGCGCGCCTTTGTTGATTTAAAAAAAAAATTAATTTTGTGTGCACAGAATGGGAAAGTACCTATAACTTAACCACTCTGCTGATGATAAGGCTAACGCCCCAACCAAATTAATTAATTTATTTTTGAGCACAGCAAAAATGGCTTTTTTTGCGTTTGGTTTTGCCCACAGCAAACGGCTTTCTGAAAATATGACGCAGAAAAATCCGACTTTGGAAAACAGGCTAATTTTCCTGATAATCCACATGCGGAAAACGGCTTTACCTTTTTTTAATTTAATTTAGTTTATTTTGCAAGCCAACGGCACACAATATGCACTTACATAATGCTTAAAACATACAAAATAAAGTAAATAAAATAAAAGAAAAAAAGCACAAACAATATAGTCAGTAAATTAAATATAATTTAGGTTACATTTTCTGGGTCGAATTTTCCGGCGCCCCAACAAGCACACATATTATACCAGGGTGTGTGATTCCTCTCGCCGATCTCGTCTTTTTGAGGGTCTTTTTCTCGCCAAAGTCTTATTTGAGACAAATCACACTCCTTATACTTTACGTAAAAATATAATCCTATTAATTTTTAAACTATTCATTGCTCGCTCACATTCCTTCGCCATAAATTGTGCGCTGTAAATGGTTCGTCCATCCGTCCGTCCCCCTCTCTCCCGCCGTCCCCCTCTCTCCCGCTGCTGATGTTATATTTGCGGGAGGAGTTTTCTCACAATATTTATCAATGTTTCTCTTTTTTTTCTGATTCACATTATTGCTGCTAATTTTGCTGCCCAACATTTTCATTTTTAGTCATTGTGTTAGGTATGTACGTGGTCATTGATGTGATTTAAATAGAAAAAGAGGGTTAAAGAAATATGTAAAATTAATTTAATTCCATTTTTAATTACTTTCATATGTTTTTAGCAATGACAGTCTCTGGGCATGGACTTGTTGGTAGAGCATTATCCAATGCCAGTGCATTTGCATCTGAACAACAGCAGAACAACACCTTTCCAATGGCTATGATGCAGCAAATGTTGGGCACTGGCGGACACCAGGTTGGTTAATCTAATTTAAAAAAAACCACTCAATATTAATTATTATAAATGCTATCAATATGAATATAAAATCGTGAATTTTTTCATTAAGTTACAGTCGGTAATGTAAAGGGGTGGACAAATTTTCTCGACTTAATTAATATTAAAAAAGGCTCTTATGAAACGGCCTAGTATTGGTTCTGTTAGGGAAAACCAATTTTTAATCTTTTAAATATTTAAATAAAACAATTTCAACGGATTTCTTTTCTTTAAATTTAAATATTTAAAATGTTCAGTTTTCTTCGACAACCTCTGCTAATTGTTGGGCACCGTCCAACTGCGATACAACTGCACAAATTGGGGCAGGCCCTGCTGCAGCATCTCTTCATCAGCAAAACAGTGTCGATGGCATTGTTGTGTGTTCGATGCCCCCGGGCGACTCTGCAACACAAATGCTTTTCAAACAGGTCAATCGATTAGTTTATTCTTTTTTTATAACCGCCATATTTTCGCATTCACAACAGCACGCATTTACTCCACATCATCTGCGTTCCACGGCAGCAGATGCACAACAACAACAAGCTCATCAACAGCATCCACCTGTTGTTCAGCAACCATTTGCAGGTGGCATTCAACAACATCCTGGTAAGCAAAGATTGGCACTGTGAGTTAAGTCAAATTTGCTAAAATTAACAAGTTATGGTCTCTAAGATTCCGCCCGTAGTTGCTGCTGCCCGCGGATTGGGTGGTGGTCATGGGTTCAAATCCAACCGACGGGAATTCATTAAAACCGCACAAAAAGGGGAATATACCTCCTTAATCTGATAATGATAATAATAAAATTTTTCTCAGGCCATGGACTTGTTGCTGGAGGAGGTGGCTTTGCAGCTGCACAACAGCAGAACAGAACATTTCCAATGGCAATGATGCAGCAAATGTTGGGCACTGCTGGCGGACAACAGGTTAGCTAATTTAATTTTAAAAAAACCACTCAATATATTATTATAAATGCAATCAAATATGAATATAAAATCGTGAATTTTTTCATTAAGTTACAGTCGGTAGGTAAAGGGGTGGACAAATTTTCTCGACTTAATTAATATTAAAAAAGGCTTTTATGAAACGACCTAGTATTTCGGTTCAGAAAAATGGCGCGCTCAGTTGGCCAATCCCCCTCCGAAAATTTTTTCTGGATACGGGCTTGACAGTCCCCCTAAATTTTGCCAACTTTAGCCTCCTCCCCCCGCCGGGGGTCATCAACAACAGCAGCTTGAACAACATTTGCGTCAGCAACAGATGATGACAACATCATCATCATCTGCAGTCGCTGCAGCAAATGGGCGACAGATGCGCGACCCGTCGGTGCGGCCCATCAACAAACTGACCGCTGAGCTGATCAAGACGTACAAGAACATCAATGAGGTGGGCAAAGAAAACATATGTAGTGGGTCAATCCCACCCAGGTTTTGCCTTTTTGTTGATTTTCGAATTTGTTAGTGATTGAAGACGATCTAGGTAAACATTTACAGGAAGTTTGGGTGTTCAGCCAATTGTTCCAGTTGGGTACTGGGTTAGAATTGTCGCAAATTATTTGTAATTATCGCCAAGTATATTTAAATACTGACAAAAAAAAATTTCAGAATTACTACAATCGCAAGGCACGTCGGCGTCACAACGAAGAACAGAATAGCACCGCTAATACCAACAATGATCCCACCGCAGCCACAACTGCAAGCAGTACCAGCAACAATAGCAGCCAATTGAGCACGCTTTTGGCCTCTTCTGGCGCCATCCACCAGCAACAACACAACCACCACCAACAACATAAGCATCCACAGACAACAAACTTGTTGTTAGCTGACATTCAGGTGGTTTAATAAGGGGAATCTTCGTCTTATGAGTTTGAGTCAATGGGTGGGGCGTAGTTTACACCAATACCAATCTTATCAGAATTTACCTAGATTAAGAATTATGTGACTTTTTTTCTACGTTTTTTTGAGAATTAAAATTTCAGGAAATTTCCGTTGTCCCTTCTTGTTCATCATCATCAACTGCTGGTGGTGGCTGTGCTGTTACAGCACAACAACAGCCGGCCGCCGTCGTTGGCGTTGGTGCTCAACAACAACAGTTCATGCACGATATGCACCAACAACACAACAAGATGGACAACAACAACGCCAGCAGCAGCACAATGCATCAGCGTCGCCCCATTGCCTATCCGACAACGGCCGCACCTGCCAAGCACAAAAGTGCGGCACGTGCCAAAGCCCAACAAATCCAAGCAGCACAAGCGGTGGGTAATTATCAGAACTCTTTTCCTTCGCCGATTCTCGGCTTTTTCAGGGGTTTCATCTCTTTTTTGGGGGGCTTATCGCTTTAACTCCTCTCGTATTTTTTGGGGTTCTCACTGTATAACACATACAATTTAGCAAGCTCAAGCAGTTCAGCAACAGTTTGATTTGGACGACGAACAACAGTGTGATGACGAAAACAATGATTATATCATTCGTAATGGCGAAGTGTTCAATTATCGCTACCGAATTGAGTCCAGCATTGGTAAAGGCTCGTTTGGCCAAGTAACCAAGGCGTACGACATGGTGGAGGAGGAGATGGTAGCCATCAAAATCATCAAAAACAAGAAGGCATTCTATGACCAGGTGACTGGCTGGCCAAATTTCAATTATGATTGCAGAAGGTTGATTCCGGGAATCTGGAAAGAATAGTATTGCCTCAGGACTGACATGACCTCTTCTATGTTTGTTCGATAATTATCAATTAATTGCACAGGCCCAAATTGAAATTCGTCTGCTGGAGCTGATGAACAGCCACAACTCGGAGGGTCGCTATTATGTTGTGCAGTTGCGCAACCATTTTTTGTGGCGTCGTCATCTGTGCCTCGTGTTCGAATTGCTCTCATACAATTTGTGAGTGAATTTTTTCTTACTACCGAACTTCTTTTCTCATCCTGCTGTTACATACGATCATTTTTTAGTTTAAAATATTCAATTTGTTCAGATACGATTTGTTGCGCAACACCAATTTCCACGGGGTCTCATTGAATTTGACGCGAAAATTTGGCCAACAGTTGGCCGCCACTTTGTTGTTCCTCTCCCAACCTGACTTGCACATTATACACTGGTATTATAAATGAATTTGATCAAATGCACATAATATTTTCGTTCTTTTAGCGATTTAAAACCGGAGAATGTGCTTCTGTGCAATCCTAAGCGATCAACTATTAAAGTAATTATGCCATTTTATATTTTTTGGTGAGCCAGTGTTAAGTTTAAAAAATTTTTTTTTGTACAAAAAATAAGTTTTAGTTTGCTCCATGCAAATAATTTTTTTAGGTAGAACAACGAGTCGGGGCAAAACTTATATAACAAATTTAAATTAACTATTTTCAGATCATCGATTTTGGCTCGTCCTGTCAGTACGACTGTCGTATCTACCACTACATCCAATCGCGCTTCTACCGTTCGCCCGAAGTGCTGCTGGGCATTTCCTACGATACCCAAATTGACATGTGGTCACTGGGTCCGTCGGATGAAAATTTTTTCCCATTACCCCCTCGAGGGGAAGTGAACTCAATTAGTTTACCGCATCTGAATCAATTTCGGGGGTGCATTTTTTAAAATTTTGGATAGGAAAATTGCGCGAATTCGCTGAACAAAATGGATTTGCATAAATTTAACAGCCCTAATACTTTGTCGTAAAGCATAAATCCTTTTTTTTTCTAGGTATTTATTGTTTTACCTTTTTAAGGTTGCATTTTGGTAGAAATGCACACCGGCGAGCCATTGTTTCCCGGACACTCCGAATTTGATCAGATGATGAAAATTGTTGAAGTGCTCGGCATGCCATCACACCAGCTGCTCAACTCCGCTTCGAAAGCAAACAAATTCTTTGAATTGGATGAAAGTAATTTAATTTGTTACATAATTGAGAAAGACTGTGATGCCAGATGAGATAAAATGGGTTAAAATTTCCCCGACCCTTCGGAGGCAAGAAGGTCAAAGGTAAATATGATGGCATTCCAAGCCGTGTCCATGTAGCTCAGTGTGAGTGACTTGCATATAGTGTCTGATGGTGCACTGGTTCGAATCCCACCGGGCGTATGTAATATAATAACCCTGAATTGGCACGGATACACGTATATAAGCCGAATGATGTAACCTTCCATGCAGAAGATGATGAAGAAGAAAATGGAATTCCTCGTTGCTGACGGCAAATTTTAGTTTTTTTTTAACAGAAACCTATCTTTTAACATAATTTTCTGATCAGGATAATGGATTTCGAACAAATATTTTAAAACCCAATCAGATGCCCAATGGCGCTGTAAAAAGTCGCGTGACACAAAGTCCTACAAGGCGCCCGGTGCGCGGCGTCTGTCCGATGTTTTGGGCGTCCACACCGGCGGACCCTTCGGGCGTCGTCAGGGCGAAGCTGGGCACACCGTGGAGGACTACATGAAGTTTAAGGTAGTGTAGGGCGCAAGATATTTAACACGATCTAAGGCTTTTTTGGTCCTTGGTTCTATGCTTTTTTAGGAAAATTCCTGACTCAAAACCCGGTCTGGGGTTCTATTAGAGGCGCTGAAAAAACTTCACCCTCTGTGGTTGGTTGGGACAATTTCGGACGAATTTTAATATTGAGACAATCCAAACGAAAACACTCAAAAATTTAGGATCTCATTCAACGCATGCTGGAGCTGGACCCGACCAAGCGTTTGCAGCCATACTACGCGGTGCGGCACCCGTTCTTGCGCAAGTGCAGCCCTGGCGAAGAGCTACAACAGCAGAATGCAACGGCGGCGGTTGCAGCATGCAGTGCAGGCGGTGCGCAACCGCCGCCGTCGCACCATCGCTCGCAGTCTTCGGTGTCCATTTCGGCAAGTCAACTGCAGCAGCAGCAGCATCCGCCGCCCTTCCATCAGCAGCATCAAACCGTTCCCAACTTTGTATGTATTACAAAAAAAAAAAGCTAAACGAGAATACATTATTAAATGTTCATCAACTTTTCCTTAATTAAGGAAATACCGTAATTCCATAATAAAGTCCCCCGGTCTCTATTTTCTAACCCTCTCATTATTTCTGGGGGCTTGCTCAATTTTCAATCCTCCTTAAAAAAGGAATGGGGTGCTTTGTTTAGAGAGGGTAGCTTCGGTAAATTACGAAGTGTGGCCTGACGCGGTGCACCCCTTTTTCCCGCCGCCGATTTCCCGCCGCCGTTTTCCCGCCGCCGATTTCCCGCCGGCCGATTTCCCGCCGGTACTATTTCCCGCTGGCCGATTTCCCGCCAGGCAAAAATGTCGGATCCCGGACCCGGATTCGAACATTGGCATTAAACCCATATAATCGATAAGATTTTACTATCGAATATTTAAAATTAATTAAAGTTGCCGGTTTAGGCAATCTAGCTGTTGGCGTTGCGGTGATAGCCAGCACCAAAATTATCACAATTTCTACCAATTAAAAGTGTTAAAATTGGTATTTAAATTAATCTTAATTTATTGCACTAAAAACCAGCGCACACTCGACTACGGCGGCCAGTAGGTGGGGCGCCGCTCGCTCGCTCCGGGTTGCTCGCACCTGATGTCGGGCCTTCGGCCCGACATTAACCAGGCGCTCGCAATCGCTCGCTCGGGCGCCCCACTACTTGCTCCGTCTTCGCATGCTCCTTTTTGCGTGTAATTTGTCATTACGTATCCCAGACGCTGTTTTGACATTTGATTGTTCGAATTTGGGTCCGGGATTCGAAATTGGAAATTTTTGTCTGGCGGGAAATTGTACCGGCGGGAAATCGGCCGGCGGGAAATAGTACCGGCGGGAAATCGGCCGGCGGGAAATAGTACCGGCGGGAAATCGGCGGCGGGAAAACGGCGGCGGGAAATCGTCCTGCTCCGGGCCTGACGCCACTGTAATTTTGAAGAAAAAAAATTAATGCAGCTTTGAATGTGAGTTTTTCTGACTGTTCGTTCTAATATTACAGTACATTCGTAGATAACTTTTCGGATTCTATTTATTTAATGGAAATTATTTTGTAGTTGTTGGGTCAGCAGGCCGCTGTTGAGCCCCAGCAGCACCCGGGTCCGACATTTTGGGCGTCCACATCAGTGGACCGTTCGGGAGCCGGCAAGGCGAAGCAGGGCACAACACCTTGGAGTACTACATGAAGTTTAGGTGGGTGTGTTGTTATTGAGCCAATAAATAATCCACAAGTCTTATTTATTTTTCTACAATCATAGTATTATTTAAATCTAAATATATATTTTTCTACAATTATAGCTAATCATTCAAAGCCCTAATACCATATTTCTATAATCTTAGTATTATCATTAAAAAGCCATTCATGTCTAGAAGCTACAAAATAGCATAGCGGGCGCAAATGGCGGGGGGCTTCTATTTTTTTAATGGGGGGCGTCTATTAAAACGGGTAATGGATGGGGGAGTACTTATTACAAGAACCACGATCCAATCTCAAAAATTTTCAGGATCTCATTTTAACGCATGCCGGATCTGGGGACCAGCCGTACTATGTGCGGGGTGTAGAAGAGTCGGCACCACCCGTTCCTGCGTCTTAAGTGAACAGCAAGCAGGGAGGGGTAACTATGCATGCAGCGGCAGTCGCACGCAGTTTGCGCACGAGGTGCTGCGCAGGAGCGTGCATCATCTCGCACCGCTCTCATCAGCAGCTGTGTTTATCTTGGCACGCGCGCGCGCGCAGCTACAGGCAGCAGCACCGCCCACTTCCACCGGCAGCAGCACCAAATTTTGTACAAATCAATCAATCAAAAAAAAACACACATAAATTGTATACAATTTCTTTTGGTTAAAAATTAATGGTATATTCTAATTATTCAAACACTTTCATTGTCATCATTCTTCTACATATTTCGTCCATGCGTCCGAATTACATTTTTTTTTGTTGTTGATCAGCGAGTTAAAATGTGTATTGTACAACCAATTAAAATTTAAAAAAAATATAATAAAATCTATATTAAAGCATTTTGACCAATTTTTATAACTGTACCAATTCTCAATTTTTGTCTAACTTTTCAAAATATGAAGGTTTTTGGTTTCTCAAAATTTCGGGGAACCTATTAGAATTGGAAATTTTTTTAATCCTTAATTCAAAAAATCGCATCTCTTGGCTATGCGCATGAATATCAGTCTTGTCAACCATAAGACCATATTTATATGGAATTTACAACATTTTTACTAGGGTTCAACGGAACCGGGACTAGTCCCGGATTTTCTACCGGGGCTCCAGCAGAATAGTTTTTATTAAAAAAGAATACCGGCAGTGAACCCGCTTACCGCTAAACACCTGTTGATATCAATTTAGACTATATCTCAGGCGATGGACCTTACCGTACTTCCTAAATTAAAGCCCCCTCCCTGAATTAGAATCTCGGTTTTTCATTTATTCAATCTCTTAGCTTCTGCTTATTCATATCTTTTGGCATGAACAGCTTCTTTTCTTACATAATCCACAAGCTTTGCCAGTCTGCATTATGTGCAAATTTGTGCCAGGAAATAAAGAAAATTTTTATTTCCGGCCCAAAGAAAGAGGTTATAATAATAAAGAAAGAAATTTTTATTTCCGCCCCAAGACATCTTATAACAAAATAGCTTAAATAAGGCTGCCACTCTGCTTACGGCACTATTCGACAAGCTATGCCAATGCCGAAGAAATAATGCATTTCGTTTAATTAGTTAATTATTTATTTGGTGAGAATAGCTCCTTAAAATGCGAATGTCTAACGAGTGTTCCGGATGTCGAACGTGTGCCACTGATTGGGTCAAAAGAACATTAATAAGCGTATCTGCATATGTAGGAAGCTTTTTTCGACATTCGGAACGTCATCCGACATTCATACCCGAAACGCAATTAATGCATGCATTGAAGCTAAGTAAACAAATTAATTTGTGAATTATTTTTCTTAACTTGTGTATCTACGTCCAATGAACCAACAACTGATTTTTTTTCTGCCATTGATTGGTTTATTGCACATAATTTTTTCATCTGTGAATAGATATTGGATATTCGCAAAAAAAAATTACTTTGTAAAAATGATAGTAAAAAAATTTTTAATTCACTTTTTCATTCTGATGCAAACTCAAAGTGGTTGCTTATTCGGAATGTTTTTAACTCAAGTTTGCCCTGGTGCTAACTGTGGAAATAGCAAACAAATAGAACAGAAACAATCTTCAAATGGTTTGTCTAATAGAGAACGACTGTATTCCCTCTAATAATCCCCCACTTCCTCCATTTAACCCCCTCCCTCCCCCCTTCAAGAGACATTGAGAAACTAAAAGGTGCCTTGGAGTATTTTGCAGAAATTCGTGTTGGCATCCAATTTTTATATTGTTTATGCGTTTATTTTTTATATAAGAAAATGACCGAAAATAAAAAGTAATGCCTTTGTTTGGTCCGAGGCGTTGATTTTTTTAAATATTAATTACCTACCTTAATTTTTTAGACACATTGAATAACACAAGCAACAAAATTCAGCTGTTCAAAAATGGCAAGAATTTTTTACAGCAACATATTGGCTTATCAAATGAACCATTTTATTCGGGTAAGCTCTCCGCCCTCTAAATAACTCCCACCCCCCTTAAATGAAAATATATCCCTCATTAATGAATCGCCCAGCTCTCCTTTAATAAGTCAACCTGCGGAGTTCAGTCAGACCTTGCGCTGGCCACATTTTAATTAAAAAAAAGTTTAATTTTAAAATAAACAGGTTTGTCAAAACATCCTAAAAATGTTAGTAGCAAAAATGGACGACAAAAATGATATTAAATGCCAAATTTAATAATGGTGGACAGATGCAGAACAAAAGAACTAGCTTGAATTATGCAAATCAGATAAAAATCATGTTGTCAAACAAATTTGATTTGGAGATGCAAAGAATTGGTGTAGAGGTTGCAATTTACGGAGAAAAGGACACAAATTTGGTAATAATCGTGCTGGGTCGTTTCGTAAAAATTGCCACTATGGGCGTTTCGTAAAACTGCTGGAGAGTCCGGACCAAGATTTTGAGCTATAACTTTTTTATTGCTTAATCAATTTCTACAAATTTGGTATCATTTGCAAGCTATATGTGTTTAGAAACAATACTTAAGCAGAAGCTAAGCGATAAATCTACTTTCGAAAAAGGTACGCACAAAAATATGACTTTTCTGCAGTTTAAAAATCATAACTTTTTTGAGAGTTGATTAGTCGCTTAGTTTCTGCTATAGCATTTGTTCTAAAGATATAAAGCTTTCGAATGATAACAAATTTGTAGAAATTGGTTAAGCAATAAAAAAGTTTAGCTCAAAAACTTGGTTCGTACTCTCCAAGTTGGCAGTTTTACGAAACGCCCATAGTGGCAGTTTTTACGAAACGACCTAGCACCGGTACCGGGACCAAATATGCACTGGTAAGAATGGGGTTCTGAGAGCAAGAGTTGAGAGGGAAAGTTGTAAAAGGGAATTTATTTTTAATTTCCGTCGGTTACGACAAATTGTCAATGGCCTACTGGTTAATGTTGTCTGTTTCACTTGTATGTCTGGTGTGGGTTCGAATCCCTCGTTTTGTAAAATGATTTTTATAATTTTACCTTTTTATGCAGAGAAAAAATGTTAGATTTTCTCTCATATCTTTTTGACTTTTTAATTATTTTGGGATGTACTCCGTATAAAATTTATTTTTAATTGGAATGCATAAATTATTTATGGGCTGTCTTTTTATAACAAATTTCCATAGGAAACTCTGCTAAATTCTCAAAATTTTCCCGGCGGCGCCTATCGGCACCGACTGCCCCTTCATATAATTTATAATGTATTTTAATGAAATTTCAAGGAAAAATAAAAGGTTTTTAGTGTTAATTTTGCTTAATAAACTCACTAAGAATGTCAAAATTTTCCCATCGGCGCCTATCGGCACTGATGGGCCCCCTTCCCGTTGCCCGATTTACTTAGGATTTAACTAAGCTACCTGTTTTAATTGTTTCAAGTCCAAATACGTTATTTTTATAAAAATATTGATTTTTGACAAAATCTGGTCAGTTTTTTTCAAAAAATTTTCGCTTCACATTAGCCCCGGTTTAGTCCCGGTACCGGTCCTGGTTGAAAATTGTGGTCCCGGTCCCGGCTTTTCCGGTCCCGGCAAGTCCCGGTCCCGGTTTTTGTTAAAAATCCCGGTCCCGCTCAACCCTAGTAATAATCATCGGAACCCGTCATGATTAAAAGAAATTGACAGTCTGTTCGAACATTCGACGACATTCGGATGGGAAGCCGGACAATATTTGATTTAATTACCTTCCTCATTAATTAAAATTTTTTAAACAGTTAGCTGATGTTTACACTATTTACGCGCTTGATAAAGCCATGGAACATATCATTTTAACACCAAAAGAAGTACGCCAAAATTTGGAGATTAAATTTTTGTTCGAAATAGCAGCCTCAATGTGGAAGGCAATCAAAGCTATAAATCAAACTGGTAACAATGATGCCGGCGCCAACAATGGACGAGTAAATTAAAAAAAACAATTCGATCCCTTATCCCGGTCCAATTCATCCCTTATTTTACCTCAAGTCTTACCTCTATCCTCCTCCCCATAATCCCTTAACCGACTCACTTCCTCTTACCCCGAAAATCGTTCCGTTCAAAAACCGTTTTTGTAGCCTAAACCCAGAATGCCAGTCACCAATATGAATGAGCAAATTCGCTTCATCGGTTTGGTCCTTTGGCATTTGACTGTTCGTGACAGTCCCATTTATGATTCGGATCGCAATCAATATGTGTTTATCGCAAAAATGAAGCCAAACATTGATCCCATTGATCCTGATTGGGCTATAATGCTTCAAAGGTAGAGTACATACCGTTGTTAATACGATTTAGTCCTCGTGGTGATTTTAATCCCCTTCTCAAATGGGATTCATTGGAAATTTCCCAAATTCGGGTGACCATTTCAAGATCCGGCGTCTAATTTTCCAAAACCGGTGCACCCTTTTTTCCGAAAACTTTTGTGGCCCAATTTACCGGAACTTAAAAAAGCCCCACTGATCAGTGCAGGTTCGATCAAAATTTGCAATTCTTAATCCAAGAAGAGGCGTCATCTGTCAGAACGCAGGCGCCGCCACCGTTCTGCTGGCCCATGAACTTCAATCTAAATGAGACAGAATTAGAATTGCTGAACGTTTTAAATGCCAAAAATGAGCGGAACGCCAACGCATTTGGAGACACTGAAAAAAGGGAAGAACTGCAACAAAAAAATGAATTACTAGCACGAAATGGTAACAAAGTGCTGTTCTTTGAGCCAGCTTACAGACCGTTTATGGTTTTTGGAAAATACACGCCGACACTCATTTTGTTTATTCGGGTATGTTCAGATATGTGGTTTTTTTTTGTTATTTATTGAATTTTTTACATAGGCACCTTAGTTCGTGTTATAATAGAGTCCAAAGGTCCAACCTTTTTGGAGTGTACGGAACCTCGAAAATTTCATTTTCGGCATCTCGTACATCAGGCTCCCATCGAAAATTTCCCGAAATAATTACATCACTAGTGAAAAATAAGATTTTTAGGTCTAAATTTGGACACTTTTTTTTGAGCCGGAGGGGGATGAGGCGGTGCCGACGAGGAAAATATGAAAAAAAGTGACTGGATTGGTTAACATTTGTTCTTCATGTCTTATTTAAATTTAAGAAGGTTAAAATCGCAATTTCTTTGGCCTCCTAATAAGACAAAAAACAGAACCAAAGAGCTGAAAGCGATAAGAGGAATTGATCCGGGTAATTTAAAATTTATAAGATTTGGACTCTTCAAATCAGTACATTTCTTATTAACTACAGGCCTGTATCCAGTCCCGAAATGGGAAAAATTTGCTTTTTCCCCAACCAACGGAAAAATTTTCCTAATTCCCTCCCACCCCCCCCCCCCCCCCCCCCCCCCCCCCCCCCAAACAACTTAACAAACGCTAAACCTCATTGGTTCCACCCACATCCCAAAATAG